>VZTD01000640.1:986540-999602 GCA_013397725.1 Rhagologus leucostigma
GTGTGTGTGTGTCTGTGTGAATGCAGTGGCTGCTGGGCAACTTTCTGTTAAAGTCGGATCCGGAGGTCGCAGTACCCCACCAGAACACCCCCCGGATCCCGACAACAGAGTTAAATGTAACAGTATAACTAAGCCTACCTGTTTTTCTGACTAGGTTTAATAAAGAAGACATACACACACACTTCTCTCCAGGGTGTTTAGTCTCTTCTAAACATGAGAGAGGTCATTGATCAGGAAGAGGGAAGTACTAAATCAACATGCTAGATGAAATGTCTTTGTATTCCTCCTTCATCACTTACTCCCTCGTATTACATAAGTACATAAATAAATGATAAACCCCCCTCAGGTTTCTCCCTGAGCCTTTCTCTCTTATCATTTGTATATTCTGGCATTATCATAAAGTGATAAATGACTACCGCAGCATTGAATTTATATTGTCATTTTAGTTGCTTGAAAGTGAGCTTCCATATAATACCTTCATAAAGACTATCAGTGTTAGAAATACAAACACTGTTTAGCTGCTCAAGGGAAAGCTGAAGTCCCCTGGTCCTGGTTTAAATTATATCTAGCACTTTAAAAACATGTGATCACACTTAGAAGCGAGGGGAGGAAGACCAATGAAACCTGCAGAAACATACCCTGTTGGCAAACCCCTGGCTTGCACTGGGAGACAGCTGCTCTCCAGCCCTCCTGGCAGAATTGTCCTGGGAAGTGCTTCAGTACAGATGGGAAGGAGGGAGCAAAAAAAAAAACCCACTAAAAAATCAGCACTGACAACACACAAGAAGACTGTATTCATGTTAAAAGTGAGATGAATAAATGCAGTAAACTATGCGTTAGGCAAGGGCCTGCATTTTTATTGAAGATAAATGACACAAATGGTAGAAAAATACTCTCTAGTTCCCTACTTTTTCATGATAGTTTTCAAATTAAACTTCACATGTGTTTTCTTAGGAATAATGCAAGTCTCCTATCCCATATTTAATCTGGAAAAAAATTTTTAAGTAGTACAAAAGTAAATGTCAAAGTATAAGTGTTTGTCCTGCATATACAAGGCATAAATGTGTTTCATTAAAATACATAATCTTATTGTTATTCTTGTGGGACAGTTGATATCTATTCAATATATACATGCTACATATAGATGGAGATATGCTTTCTGTGCTCCTTTCTGGATAGAATCAGGTAGTCTTCCCTACCTTCATTCTCATCTCTAAACCTCAACTTCGCCATATAATAAAGTTGTAACATGGTAGTTTCCTTGTATTTGGCAGTAGCAGCTTGAGGGATCATTGCATAATAAACCAGCTACCATGATTTACGTGGGCCTGCAATTAGACTTCAATAGAGAGGACATTGCTAGCTTGGGTAAGAATCAATCTTAACAGTGTAGAGAAAAAAACCCTACATTTCATGTTCAGCTTCACCAAGTTCTTCCGCTCTGTGGGCAGCCTTTCTTACCATCTACCTCACTAAAAGCTGGATTAAGTATCCTAGCACTGTATTGTATTACCTTATTGCTACACATTCAAAGTTTTTCCAGGTCAAAATTTTATTTATTATTTCGCCCCTGGTGCCGGGTACCTAAAGAGCAAATGTAAAAAAGAAGAAGCAAGCATATTTCCCTTACCTAATCCTTAGTGTTTCATTGAAGATTTTCTTCAGTTCTTTCAACTCATTTATCACAGTCAGGGCACTGGAGCAAGTCCTGCTGAAACTTGTTTCCATGGCTAAGCTGATTTTTCTACAGGGGTACCAGCTGATGCATTTTTGAAGGTCCAGACACATTTCTCTCTTAATTTTTTTGGGCAGTGAGGAATGTCCTTTCCTGCCTGTGTGAATGCTTTGCCATGTATGCCATAACACTTTCTGACAATGTGACGTGGATGACACAGGGCAGATAAATCTGTCCAAGGTCCTTCCCAAAGGGGTCTGACATCAAGTGCAGGAAGGCCCTGTGGGGTGTGTAGGTTGCTGTGCTACAGCCGCCCTAGGGTCAGTCATGTGGATGCATGGAGCACACAGTAAGGAGCATTTGGTACACTTTACTGTCCTCTGGCCCATGTGTCAGTGACCAGTACAAAAATAGAGCCAATCCCTTTGTGTCAGTATGTATCCCTGTAAAACTTGCTAACGTCCTCTTTGTCTGCCTGGTTAAACATACTTTAATCTTTATCAGGATCTTGATTACTCGATAACTATGTATAATTTCACACAAGTGTATTTCGTATACAACTACATCTCTACATGCACACAGCGAGTCACAGCTGGTTGGTGGGGCTTAGCTGAAGTGGCTCACAAGAGGACAGAAAAACAGCAAAAAAGAAAAGCAGAAGACAGTCATCTGGTCAATTCACAGCCCATAAGACGTCACCTTTCAGAGAAAAAGATTGAAGGAAACTTTGCAAAGGGAAGCTCACAGAATTTCATGTCCCCTTTGGCTCATTCCCTATGAATATCTATGCAGGAGATAACATTTGGCACTTAAAAACTAAGTAAATGGGAAGAACTTAAGTGATTGCTTTTCTCTTTGAGCTAATGTCAGGCTGTTCTTATTAACAATGTAAAATGGTTTCCGTGATATGAATGTACAAAGTGTAATCAAGCGCATTGATCTCTGCAGCTACCCAGAGGTAAAACAAGTGGAAAACAACTCTTTATTCCAAGTAGAATTTAGCAAATTATACGTCTCAAAAAATCATAGTTGGTCTTAGGACCCAGAGAGTGTCTGGTAGCAGCTATATTTTTTCTTATTCCTATCCGTGTCTGGAATGGTCCAAAGTAAGGACACTTTGTGCTACCTCAGTATATCCTGAATGTCAAAAAAGAGGATAAATGTAAAATTAAAAATTATTTCAGCTATTTTGAATTTTAAAAAAGTTGAACAGGGTCCTGGAATAACTGTTCTGTAAACATATGAATAGGAAATCTTACTGTTTTTCAGTGAAAGCTGTTTCTGGTAAACAGACACAGCTGCTTGGACTCTGTGCTTGCCTTTCCTGTTCTATTTTCCCACCCTGTGAAAAACATTATTAAATTCAATCAAGTCTTACCAATTTGTTGTTTTGTCTTTGTTAAGAAAACATCTCAAAAATGGTTGCAAACTCTATTAGAGTGTTCAAGTAATTAGGAATATTTTATTTCCTGCATTTGAAACATCTTGGCTAGAACTCATCTGTTTCAAATTTTTTTATTTTTGAGGTTTTGGGTGTTTTGTACCCTAACATACTTTTTTCCAAATGTTCTGGTTTATTCTCAAGGTTGATGCTTCCAGCTGAACTTTGACAGGTCAGTAATCTTTATTTTGGTGCAGCAGCAGAAGGTGTTTGGAAAAATACTTTCCTAGTTTGTCACTCTGATAGGCATTCCTGTTTCTTTCTCTATATCCATTCCTTCTTTTTACTATTTTCTATTATAATAATTCTGTTATCACCCCTATGTGTGAAGCAGGACTTTGATACATATCTCCAAGGTTAGATTAATAATAATACTTTAATAGAGAAACAAACTCCTCATAATCTTCTACAGCTTTATAGCTCTGCTTCTCACTGCCTGAGGAACACTCATGTTGTCAATGATTTCAGCGTTCATAGCCCTGGCCTGCTGGTCTTGAGCAGTCTAGCCACACTAGGATTTATAACCATCTTCGTAATGGCCCTTGAAAAAAATGTCAGCTAAATGTAACTGACTCACTTCATTTCTGCATTTTGGAGAGCTGCAAAATTCAGTTATATATACAAGTTTCCACAATGAAAGGAGTATGTTTACATCCATTTCATCCCAGCCAGTCTCTAATCCACAGGTATTCTGCTATAAACACCTCTGTTGATGAAACAGGGTATCATATAAGCATGCTGGAAAGGTATCTCTTTCAATAATGACTCTGTAGAGCACTTTTTAGAAAAAATTTCTCCTGGGGAACATGCATATTACCTAGATACTAATAAAAACGCCAATTTAATGAACAAAAAAACCAAACAAAAAAACCCCCAACAAAACAAAACAAAAAATCCAGCTCTGAAGAGACTCAGAATTTGAAGATGGTCAGTGACTCTCCGTCCAAGGGGGATCCAGTGAGCATTTTCCAGGGCACTTTAAAATGCAACCCTATAGCTTTTACAGCAGGTCCCTTTACTGCAAATGTGATAGTCAGGCACAAAGCCTAAAGAGGAAAATGTTGTTTTGGAGAGCCAAAATACTGTGTTCAATTGTCTGCTTACTAAAAGTATGCCTTGTTTTTTTCCCTTTTTGTTTATGGCTCAATTAATTTTTGGATGATAAAACTGTTTGGACTGTGAGACTTAACATCGCTAGTTTTCCACAGCATCTGTGGAAATATGTGTTGCAAAGAACACATACGTAGGTTTTCTTGGATGAATACAGGCCTAATTACTTAAAAACAGACGGTAAAGGTATTGTAGCTCTCAATCTTCAATATCAGCACAGACATGCATTATTAGATTTGGTAAGACAGTTTTGAAAAAATTACCACACCATACTGGCAGTTTCTCTCCTGTCTCACAATTGTTTTGAGCATAATTTTTAAAGGCTAGCTAAATTAAAATACATTTCTATATGTTCACTCAATAGATAGAAAGTTAAAAGGCATTGGGAGATGAAAAATTCAGTTTTATCTCAACAGATTGTTATTAACTATGCACTGGAGTTCAGTTTTACTGATTATCAATTGCAGTTCAACAACATATTTGATAATTAATAATAATTTTAATACCTAGTAAGCGAATCCTTTTTTTTGAGTCACTGTAATTGGCCATAATAGAAATGCTGTAAACACAGGCACCCTTAGAACACGACCACATTAACATTCAGAGCTTCACATCAAAATGTACCTTAGAGGATGGGGAAGAATATAACCGCATCTGAATGCCCTGAAAAACAGAGGTTTGTGGTTGTAATTTGAGCATTCTGAATAGTATGTCTGAATATGTTACTCATTAGCTCTTGTGTGCAGTGGCTTTGTCAGACCAAGGCACTTCAGCTGTGCGCTGTCAGACCAAGGCTCCTTGTTGTGCTTCTTTCACTGGGGTTTCCTCCTGCTGCCTTCAGCCCTGCACATCTGCAGCCATTCCCCTTCACTGTCTGCTAGGACAAGAACGGACTTGGCAAACTTGCTGACTATTTGGCACCTCCTTTTGGATAGCTCTGAGTGTGAGAACCCCTTTGCTCTAACGTGAAAAGGGCCCAACTTTGTCCTTGTGCCTTAATTTGAAGTAAGGCAAGAGAGGTGAAGCACCATGTGAAAAGCTCTCCAAAATCTAAGAAAAGACGTTTGCATTTTGGCTCTTAGTCCAGATACGTTTTTACAGGTTTTTTACTCTGGACTATGAAGACTCATGAGATTGGCTCTGAAATCATATGCACATGTTATATGAAGCTATTGGGGATAAAAGAATGCTGAAATATAATTCATATTCAATATTATAGAATGAAGACAGGCAAACAAATACTGTCTGGTTCTTAAGGGATACTGCTGCTTCACACAAAAACAATTTAACACAAAATGTCATGCATGCTAATAGAAATGGCATGACTGTTTTTTTAACAAATAACAGGAGAAATTTAATTTATATGTGTCTCATAAGTATGGATTCAAATTGGGATTTTTTTTTCTCTAAAGTCTCAGGCAGGTGAGTTCATATACATCATAGGTGCTCAGTATCTTTGCACAGAAGGGATGGTTGCCTCTAAGCCTCGATTCTGCCTTGTGCAGAAGAGTAACAGGAATCTGACATCTCTTTACTTGCTTCCCTTTTAGCCTTGAAAACTAAACCAGAACATCATTAGGTGTTATGACCCTGAGCCCAAAAGACATAAATCAGAAACCTTCCCAGAAACCTCATTTTACACAAACCACATGTTTACCCATCTCTTGAACTTCTTCATGCTGCCTGCTTGCTTTCAACACAAACATTTTCAGGACCTACATCTTTGAGCTTTGCAAGCCCAGACAGTCTCAATTTCCATATGGCCATGCTGCTGAAGTTGGACTAAAACTCCTCAACAGAACACAGCAAAATCTTTAAGAGATTTTGATATTAGGCATATGCTCAGAGTATGCATAAAAGAACGAAAAGATTGACTTTCTTACAAATGTAACCAGATGATGAGGTAATAGTTATTTTATTTATACTTTACTATTATAACCTTGTAGTTATAACCACTTCTCAGAAATCTGGATACTGAGGTTTAATATTCTGATCAATTGGACAAGGTTCAAGAACATACTTCCCATTTATGAGAAGGCTGCCTAGTAGACTGTGTGGGAACAGGTCTGCATATAAGCTTGTGAGGAAAAGCTGGGGGAAAAAGAAGTAAAAACTGAAATGGATCAAAAAAGTGCTCTTTACTTCTCCAGCAGATATAATGCAAAATTCGAATTGTGCAGGAGACTTAATAGAAGAAAGAGTGATGAAATAAGCTAAAAATGATGATGCTCAGCTGACAGCAGGGGATTTAGGTTCTAACAGCTGCTCCCAAGATTCATTCTATTCCCTTTAATCTGGTGTATCCCTTGAAAAAGACTGTCAGTTCTAGGAGCAGGAGTTGGCACATAGGACTTCCTTGCTTTCTGGCAGTTCTTCGTACTTTATGACATTTTACTGTTTTTGATGTGACATATTACAAAACATGTTCCTGTACAGTCAGCTTCATTCCCAAAACATCCTTCTTGATATGAAATAAGGAAAAACCATGCTTTTTATCTTTCCTTTTTGTCACTTTTGACCAGACGTTTTCCTTGATATTTTTCAAATAGTATTGCACTGTTCACCGACGATTTCTGTCAGTGAGTCCTTGAGTTCTTGAACACATGGAGTTCTGGGGAAAAGGAAGTGGTGTGCTGCTTGACCCGCATGCTGTTATTTTCTTCAAAAAGCTTTGAGATCATTTTATCTGCAGGTGTTTTCTTCTGGGAAATAAGAAGCTAATTCCTCCCAATAGGTGGTGTGTTTCTGGACTGAACAGAGAGCATCAGTTTTATGAAACTAATTTTCTAAAAAACCACAGAAAATAAATCAATTTGCATCAGTCAAACTGAATCAACTTACACAAAGATGTCATACAGGGAATTATAGCACTGCATATGGCCTGTCTTCTTTCAAAATAAGACAAATAAACTTTTGTATATTTTTAAAACGTACCTGTAAATGCAACAAATTCAGCTCTGGGGACTTGATATTTATTGCCAGTATTGCAACAACATATGTTGAGTTCTTGCTTCTTTGTGATTGGAAATTAACACTGATGTATTAAGCTGGTTTAATGGTAGCATATACTAATGAGAGAACAGTTTGCAATCTGCTTTTTCCTTGGTTATGAGGGCCAGGTTTTCAGAAACGGCCACTAATGTTGTAATCATATTTGTAGATACACTTATTTAATATATAAAATTCACAGCTGTGTTTCCAAACAACCATTTAGAAATTCACATTACTATGGATGCCTTTACATACTAAAGTGTATTTTGTGAACGAGGAATGGCACAGAGACGGAAAATAAGTCTTTCTTGATCAGTGTCTCTGTTAATATAGGAATGAGTAGGCATTTTTTGAGGCAAAAGGGAAGAAAGATTCATCACGCTTAAAAAAACACCAACCAACCAACAACAAAAACAACAAATTAGTAGATCTTCATACAGTGCATTAACAGGCTGCAGATGTCCTGGCTATACTGCTGTGGATGCTAAGAATTTACGCAGGCTCATAAAGAGTAATTAATGGGAAAACAGTGTCTAAAAAAGATTTGCATTGAATGTGAGAATATTACAAAGTCCTGGGGGCAGGATACTGAATGGAAAGATCTTTGCTCTGACTTGGTTTGACTGTTCTCATGTCCTTTTCTGGGCACAGATGTCTAGATACTTGCAAATCATGCTCAAATGTTGTGACTAAAAGTTGGGTGGAATGTCTGTAGAAGAGAAAGAAGTTAAAGACTCAAGGGCTTGGAATCTAAGTCCTAAAACTACTTTGAAACATACTTCACTTCCCAGCCCTACTCTCTTCTATAAATGGGGCATGAAATCCTGTTACTTATAATCCTTTTTTCCCTTGCAATTCCCTCTTTTTATTTGTCTTTACTTTCCCACAGTTTCTTTGCAGTAATTTCTCAGGCTGCAGTGCAATCACCATGCTGTGTCCTTCAGAGTGGTGGTTAAGAAGCGCTTCATACAGGAGGATGTACAGAGAAGATTCTGTACATCTTATATATCACAGGCACACAATGAGGCATGTGCAGACTACAGAAAAGTCTGTCCCTTCAGCAAAAGTTCAAAAAGAACTGATTAAGTTAAAATGAGAGTCAGTTCAACTAGGTAATTTATTACGGAGCTTTGTGCCACTTCCTAAGAGTGCTTTTAAAAAAGAGTATTTAATTCCACTTAAATTTTAAAATACACAACTTTCATGTGATGTATTGGCAATCTTTTACAAGGATATCCACAGAAAATTGTCTTTCTTATCCCTACTGCATTCTTACCTTCATGAAAAATGAACACAGTTTTCGCTCCCGCCTGGATATATTTTCAGTACAAGCATTTTTAATTCACAATTACAATTAGCCCTAATGTGATTAATGCTAAAGCAGAACTGCAGCGGTACTAAAGGGGAGTGGTGTAAAACCTGGATGGTTGGAATGAAGCCATTCTCCCGTCCTGTGCCTCAAAAATAGTAAAAGAAGAAAAGTGATGTGAATGGATGACTACTAGCTGCCTGACAAATAGCCAAGTGGTGAATAGTGTATGACGTATAGTTTACGTCATGGGTTTTAAGGGTGCTGTAGGTTTTCAGCTCTGCTGGTAAGAAAGGATGGGAAATATAAGGAGGAATAATCTTCACTTCTGGAGCTCTCAAATGTTCTTTGAGGATGGGATAGGGAGGAAGAGGAATAGGCCTGTGCTAAGCCTGAGAGCTGAAAAACAGAAAATCTGTGTGTTTACTGCTCTAGAACCTTATATAGTATAGTAATCTGAATATCTCAACCAAAAGCATCCATTAATTGGTCTGAGACAAACAGAAATGCAACGTAGAAACCTTAAGGCTTAGGCAACAGCTGGACATTAGAAGTACAAGAACACAAAACTCCAGTGCTTTGCAATCACGTTCTTTTATTTTCCACATGATGCTGCAGAGCTGTTTGGTCTATTTCAGTGTTGGCTCAGAATTTTCTCAACAGACTGCAGCTGGCTCAATAACTGTGGTCACTTGGTCTCTGCATAGAGACAATGAGGGCAGAGTAAACCAATACTTCTAAATATCTGGTCTTGAGGTAAAAGATCTTTTGTTTCAACTTTCAGCATGGGAATGATGAAAGAGATTTGAGTTTATATGTTTATCTTCTATAATAGTTTCTTTTCTGACAGAGCTTCTGGAAATCAAAGGTAGATAGATGGTTGTCAGCATTCCTGCTTCAGTTCCAACACACTGAGTCATATATCATAGCTTGAAAGCTATTATCAAGTACCTCGATAAAGTCAATTTGGTGACAATTTCTCAAAAGATGGAAGAAAGGTCTCATTTTGTGTCTGGGTGCATGTGTGTATGCTTCTCACTCAAAATGTGAGAGGCAGAAGAGGTGATTGAGAGCAACATGCATTTTATAGAGGTTGTGGGGCTTTGGGAAATTTGTTCATGAGGAAAATGTTTTTGATATATGCAGGTTCTGAAAGAAAGGTACATGTTGCACGTGTCGAAAGTATAACAGAGGTAGACAATTTTTGTTCGTTTCCTGGATAGTTCATTTGTCAAGCAGATTTGTTCAACAAAAATTATTTGTTAATTTAAATTGAAATTGGCACCTAGATAAATAAATGTGCTGGTTTTGGCTGGCGTAGAGTTAATTTTCTTCACAGTGGCTGGTATAGAGCTGCGCTGTGGGTTTGTGCTGAACACAGGGTTGCTAATATAGAAATGTTTTTGTTATTGCTGAGCAGAGCTTGCACTGAGCCAAGGCCTTTTCTGCTTTTCGTACTGCCACGCTGGTGAGGACATTGGGGGTGCATGGGAGGTTGGAAGGAGACACAGCCCGGACAGGTGACCCAAACTGACCAAAGGGATATTCCAGCCCCTATGACATCATGCTCAATATCTAAAGTGTGGGAAGAAGGAGCAAGGGGGGAAAGGGAATTGGAATGATAGTGTTGGTCTTACCAAGTCACTGTTACATGTGATGGGGCCCCGCTCTCCTGGGGACGGCTGAACACCTGCTTGCTCATGGGAAGCCATGAATTAATTCCTTGTTATGCTTTACATCTGTGCATGGTTTTTCCCTATTAAACTGTTTTTATATCAACTCATGAGTTTTCCAGCTTTTACCCTTCCAGTTCTCTCCCCGATTCTGCTGGTGGGGAAGTGAGTGAGGGCCTGCATGGGCTTGGTCCATGGCTGGGGTTAAATCACGGCAATAAATAAAAAGTCCTGTGTGAGACAGAAACTAGAAAAAACCCTGAACATTTGTCTTTCCTTTGTAAGGGCAATGCCTATAATTTTCATAGAACACCAAAAGCAAAATATTAATGTTGTCAGAAATATTTTCAGCTTAAAGATAGTTCTTTCAAATGTGCTTTGATTTTTAAAAATTTTTTTAGAGGAAAAAACCCCAAACAATAAAATTTGAATCTCATCTATAAAAATTGTGGAGGTTACATGACAGATACAGGATATCTCATAATAAAAGTTTCTGATATGATCCCAGTATGAGACTAAGAATAATTTTATGCCTATTTCAAAGCTTACAGAAAAATGACATTGTCAATAATACCTTAAAGCAGTGCATAATAAAACAATATTTTTAAGCAGATCATGATTTGTTAAAAGTTGCAAGTATATCATCATAATTTGGAAATCTTTGGTTTACATAAACCATTGTTCACAGTCTTAGATCAATTATTGATCTTCATGTAGAAAGAAAGAAACAAAATAAAATGGGAACGTAACAAGAGAGTATGAGATATCAATTTAATTTAGGCATTTTACTTTCACTGAATAGAAAACCCTTCATGGTAAATTTTATTCAAAGTGTTTGAATGCAATGCAAATAATGAAATTTTGTATATTTCTCTCTAATTTATAGGAACATCTCAGTTTTCAAAGCTTTTTAACAATTATTCTGCTGACTACCCATTGATAAACTTTATCAGTTCTGTAAAGTTTATTTAATTCAATCTTGTTTGTGGCGATGATAAATAAAAAACCCCAAACAAATAAACAAATATGAAAGTTAACCATCATAAATATGTTTTCTCTTTAGTATTGTTTTGCTCTCTTTACTTATTAGACAGCTGGCTGGATTTATTTTTCTCAATGGAAAATATTTTTCAAAACAATTCTGAGTTAGAGAGTACTTTCTGGAGATTACAGTATAATTTTTACAAACAGACAGAAAAAGTCTTAACAAAATGTATCTGGGCATCAAAATGATCAGAGATGATGAAAGAAAATTACACTGTTGTCAAAACACTATTCAGTATTTGACAGCATTCATTTTAATGGTAGAATAGAACAGCTTGTTTGACCAAAAGCTACAGAAACTTTTTAGCTATTTGACACATTATTTTTTGCTACAAACCAGCTTTGAGTGAGCTGCCAATCATTTGTATCTTGTAAGAAAAAAGAAAATATCCCAGACAACAGTGAAAGTCAATGCTTCAAGTATTTCAAACTAAACTCTTCAGAACACATTTATTTGAGAAACCTGATAGAGAGTTTCTTTATGTGCATAATTTGAGTAAAAGAATTCTTAGCTTGCACGTTGTGCTGGTTTTGGCTGGGATAGTATTCCTTTTTTCCTGTAGTAACTAGTATGGGGCCATGTTTTAGATTTGTGCTGAAAAGAGGTTTGATAGCACAGGGGTGTTTTTGCTAACAATGAGCAGACCTTACACAGAGTCAAGGCCTTGTCTCGCCCCAGCCCATCAGTGAGGAAGCAGAGGGTGCACAAGGGAGGGAATACAGCTGGGACAGCTGACCTCAACTGACCCAAGGGACATTCCATACCATATGTAGAGCTGTGAGAAGTAGAAGGAAGGGGAGATGTTTGGAATGATGATGACTGTCTTCCCAAGTCATCATTACACAGGATGGAGCCCAGCTTTCCTGGAGATGTTTGAAGAGCTGTCTGATGATGGGAAGTGATTAATGAATTCCTTGTTTTGTTTTGCCTGTGTGTGTAGCTTTTGCTTTCTCTATTAAACTGTCTTTATCTCAATGCATGAGTTTTCTCACTTTTACTATTCTGATTCCCTCCTCCATCCTGACACGGGGTAGCGAGTGAACAGCCATGTAGAGCTTAGTTGCCATCTGGGGTTAAACCATGCCAGACATTCTGTAACCTAAGCACTTAGTAGGAGATTGACTCTGTGAGAAGGTCTACTTGATTTGACCTGTTAGGCCTGCCATGCTCTGCTGTGGAAAAATAGGAGGATTATTCAATTCATAAATTCAGCCAGAAGAGAGTATCCTTAGCACAGATACCACATAACAGTACTGCCAACTTCTCTAGGAATCTAGGGAGTTTCTTCCTGTGCTGGTTTGGGCCAAATTCAGGGAAATGTCCAAAAGGAATGTCTCCTCCTCCCCCACCAGGTTTGAGAAGAAAAAAAATATTTTCCTTGGAGGAAAGTGAAGGGAAAAAACTATTTATTTAACAAACACACAGGAAAAGGATAATAATGCTAAATAATAAAACCCCACACTCTGGAGAGAAACCTGGGAAGATTTTAGAGTCCTTCTGTAGGTGTGGTCTCTCTCCTCTTCAGAGTTGGGTTGAGGTGGGCCCACCTCCAGGCCTCGGGGAAAAACTCTCCCGATGTGTTCTGATGTTGAAACAGTCCAGAAGAGAAGAAGGAAAAAAAAACAAACCCCAAAGTTCCAAGAAAACAAGGTTCAACTCTCTGTCTCTCTCTCTCTTCAGAGAAAAGGAGCTGAAAAGCTGGCTGAAAAGCATGAAGGTGCTTCTTCCCCTCTCGCTGCTGCAGCAGCACACTAATCTCTGTGTCCTTGAAGCACAAACTGTTTTGAAAAGTTTGCTCAGTTTTTTTCTCTCTCTCTT
>VZTD01000640.1:1000086-1114910 GCA_013397725.1 Rhagologus leucostigma
TCAATTCTCTCGGGGGTACCATGTCTCCAAAGGACTTGCTTTTCAAGACCCAAGATGGTGTTACAGGCTGTAGCATGAGGCACAGGGTAGGTCTCTAACCATCCCATGGTGGCTTCTACCATTGTGAGCACATAGCGCTTGCCTTGGCGGGTTTGGGGCAGTGTGATGTAATCAATCTGCCAGGCCTCCCCATACTTGTATTTGGACCACCGCCCACCATACCATAGGGGTTTCACTCTCTTGGCCTGCTTGATTGCAGCGCATGTCTCACAGTCATGGATAACCTGGGAGATACTGTCCATGGTTAGATCCACCCCTCGGTCTCGTGCCCACTTATAGGTGGCATCTCTGCCTTGATGACCTGAGGCATCATGGGCCCATTGAGCTAGGATCATATCTGGGCACAGAGCGGTGATAGGGGATATAACAGCATAAAGTCATGCCAAGACACCTCCACATCTTGATTTAGCAAAGTTTACTGCTACCATACCTCAGCTAGGTCAGTTACATCACAGTTAGGAAAATCCTAAAGAAATGCAGAAAGTACTCAACAAGTTTCTCCCTTTATTATCTTTCTTTCTTCACACCCTCGTTATTCAGCACTAACTATTCGTAGTACAGTAATGTGCATGTGTGTCTGTTTAAGTAAATTTCCTTTGTTGCAAAAAGATGTCATGATAGTGCTTTCAGAGGACAAGGCAGCAGCAGATGAGAGGAACATAAGGTAATAATTAGAAAATTACAAGCAGCAGTGGTGATAAACAGTGGGCACAGCTGTCTAGTTACTGTCAAGCTTTTTGTGAGCAGCAAGACAAAGGTATGTTCTAACAAATTACTTGGTTATGAATATTTTAAATAAATGGAACAGAGGAAATGTCACTTGGAGGGAGTACCACTTTTGAAGGAAAGAAGAAAGAGCATATATTTGTGCAAAGTAGTCACTCAAGACAGTCATAAATTAACAAACCCACTAGTTCAATAATAAAGAAGTCTAGAGCAAGTTTTGGTATTGAAGTTGTTTTACTGAGAAAATAAGGAAGAAAGTGGTCTTTACCAGTCTGCTCACAGTCAGGATGCTCAGAGATGCATTTTATTCTGAATACACGTAGAATGTGTGGAGAAAGACATACAGTAGTGCTCTCAAAGGTGCTGGCAAGAATTTGAGTAGTATGTTAACACGGTAACCCAAAGAGTACATAATCAGCTCTCCTCTCCCCTCGCATCTCCTCTTTCTTGCTTGTTTTAAAAAATAAAAAACAACAAAAACCCACAAATGATAAGTGTTTGACAAGCAAAGCATCAAGGGTTTTGTCTTTATTGTTTTTCTGAAGAGCATCAAGATGAGTAGCTAACATGTACATGTGGCTTCAAAGCCTGTGCTCCTACCCATCCATACCTGTGGCTTCTGAGAACAACAGACTGCAGGCATTTCATCAGGCTGTCTATAGACAGTGTAGAGTCTTCATACAATGCCCCTGGCAGAGCCGTATGAGGGCAGATCCAGCTGAACTTCCCGTCCTGGGCATTTCTGAAACTACAGTGCATTGTCTGCTGGGAAAGAGGAATGACTTTGGTAAAAGTCCCAGAATGCTGCATGGGAAAACAAAACTGGACAAACACTTGCAACATCTAAAATATTCCAAGTGGCAGTACTTTGGGTAAATAAATATGTTCACAGAAAAAAAAGACAGAACTTCCATTCCATTGGATATTTTAACTCTTAAAATTTGGTTTTTTAGCTAAATTTGCAAGAAAATGTCCACATTTTCCATTGAACAGGAATTCAGAAACACTGAACCCATTAATTTTGTATAATTTTGTGTCACTTTGATAAAATGAATCATAATAAAATATATGACATTAATTATAATTATGAACTATTACATCATAAAAGTAATATGAAGTGTTTAACTGGTAAAACAGGAGCAATGCTTCTTAACTGAAAGCAGAATGAAATACCAGATACTTTCAAATAAATTATTTTTTAAAAACAGTGTTGACATTGAAGTCAACTTTAAACGATATAATATTTTTGCTTTAGTTAAACTACTTTTCACATTAGGAAATTTTATCTAAAATTTGAAAAATTTTACACATATATTTATTATTTTTGCATGTGAAGAATAAATTTCACCTGTTGGAGAACTTTCAATCAGTAAGTTAAAAAAAAAAAAAAAAATCCTAAATATTGTTTTTTTTTGTATTCATGTGTCCTGAAAATCTCAATATTTATGCATGTGCACTATTAGTAGCTGAGGAAAATGGGTTTTGAACAGCTATTTTATAGCAAGACGGTTTATATTAGCCTAAATACTAAAAATTTTAGAATAAATGAATATGAGATTTAGTACTTTTGCACATATCATCAGTATCAATCCTTCTTTTGCATATGTTGGTGTAACCCTTCTTTATAGAGCTTTGGCTTGAAAAATAGATGACTTGAGTTTTCTTGCTCTTAAGTAAGAGCATTTTAGTGAATATTAAGTTAGTAACGTCATTTAATTGTGACTTTTTTTCACACTCTTCATTTTGAACTTGCATAGAGAATATAAAGCTGTCATGATTTTATGCCAGGGGTTAAAGTAGAAGATTAGTTTTGCAGGTATGCCCTTTATAAATTTGCAATCAGAAATTTTTTTTTTAATACTTAATATTTCAGAGTTCTCACAGCACACTCAGCTTAGGAAGATTTAACATTCTTAGAAACTACAAATTTTGTTAAGTGCTTCATTTTATGGGTTTCTATGACTTTAATGCAACTCCATCTTTACAGTGCTACTTACAGCATCAGAAATAGTAAGTGAATGTTATGGTCATGATGGAGATGTCTTTTTCAGCAATGTGTAGGGGAGGATACAGTTTAATACTTTTACCAGAACATAGCTGGAATCATGAAATTGTGTGCTGTTTCAGTCATGAAATTGTGAAATGGTGCTAATAAATTCAAATTCTAATAATATGATTTGTGCCACCTTTTTCATTGGCAAAGTGAAAGTAGAACTCTTAAATGAACAGGGAGGAGACAGGGAAACCTTACACAAATTCAAATTGCTTTTGTGTGATTTCCGTGGTTCTGTGTGCTACTGTTCATTATTGCACATCGCAAAAAATGCTACAAAAGACTAGAATGGCTGACACGCATTATTGTTAAATAGGGGCTGTGGGAAGTTTTAACTATTTCACAACAAAAGACTGTGACTTTTTTTGTAGTATGTTATTTTTTCCTCTTTCCTGCTGTCCTTGTCATTAATTTTCTCTGAGAATTGTAATATTTCATGATTTTGCAGGAGTCAATCTCCACAGAAGCAACCACAATGGACACAAAATTAGATCCCCTGGAATGATAACTGCACATTTGTGATTGAAGCATATTTAGGTTGGTGGTGTTCAGAGCTGTATTTGACATGTTGATGAGACAGTCATAATTTATTTCAACTGTGAACCCAGAAATATTTGCAAATGGACCTTCAAAACCTGCAGCAAAAGTAACAGATGAGATCCAAGTGGGATATGGTAAACAGAGGTGCGCTTGGACAAGAGGGAATGTTTTGGGAACAAATGCAATAAGTTCTCCGTGCTTATTTCTAAACCTCGGAATTTCTTCCCTCCCCAAGCAGAGGGAAGGGAAGAACATATTACCTGAATTTTCTAAAAGCAAGAGAGAGTTAATTCTTGGCATACTCTGTACAAAAGATGAGAGAATACTTGATACAGACTACAGAGGTACCTGACTGTACAGATTAGGTTTACACTCACTGATAGCACCCACCAACCTGCTACAAGATCATGACTTGCCCTGAAAAAATGATGAAAGCAACCTTATAGTGCAGACACTTTTAGCAGGAGAGATGGGGAAAGCAGGGAACTCCACAAATATATCTGGTCTGAGAAAGGAAATGCAGTAATCTGTTGGATTCATAGGGCTAAAGAATTCATAGCAGAAAGGACAAGGAAAGCTGGAATTCTTGTTTTCAGACATTAAAACGTTTTAAAAAGGCACTGAATATTAGGATGAAGGGCATCATCTCAAAATACTGAAACTCCAAGTGCTAGACTCTGGGACAAATTCACATACTCAGAAATACTTAAATTAGAGATATATCTTCTACTATGGCTTCTGCTAAATGATCCTGCACATTGTTCCTTTTTCTGCAATTACAAATTGGTACCTTCCTCTTTATGCTTACAAATCTACTCTCTTTTAAGCATATGGTTTGCCAAATAAGACTGGACTCAGTAAAAGCTCAAAGCTCAGCACAAAAATCTTTTTTCCATTGAAGCAATACCTAAGTTACCAGCTGGATGTCATACAAGATGCAACTTTACATTTTTAAAACTACTTCTCTCTTCCAGTCAAATTTATATTTATCAACGCATATACATAATGAACGTATTTTTTTTCTTTGTCAGTTTTTGAAGCGCCATTATTCCCTGCTGTCTACGTCAGGCACCCTCTGCCTTTGAGAATGACAGCTCTTGACACTGCACATTAGTTTCATTATTGACATAATGCTGAAGTAGCTTCTGAAAAGGAAACTGCCAGGATAGTTATATTTTTTAATCTTCTGTGTTCTACTTTTCATATAGATGTATGAGAAAAGGCTAAAAGAAACAGAAGATATAGCCACTTTAGCTAAGAAAGTAAACACCTTTCATCATGTTAAGACATGTCAAAGCCGCAGCAAGTGCAGGGACTAAAACTCCAAGTGGCGATGTAAGACCTAACATGTACAAAGGCAAAATACAATGTTCCCAAAATAAAGCATTGTCTTAAAGCAACAATAGCAACAATACCAATTAAGCAGCAACTGACTTCCTTTTGATGTGAGTTGAATGCCCTACTACACATTGTGTGCTTGATCCCTTGAAGTACTGAGCAGCCCCATCTCCTGTTGATTGGTGCTCAGTATCTTACACAATCTGGCATTTGGGGAGGGTTTTCAAAGACATCAATACCAGCTTGGTGCCGAATCGCAACTGACTTCCAAAGAAAGGGATTTGGGCTTCTGACTGACAGTTTGTGCCTTTGAAAACCTCTCTTCTGAGGTTAGCCAGCACTAAACACTAATATATTTACAAAGGAAATTAATTCCTTTCCACTTCCTGTTAATTCTTAAACTCCGGTTCTGCTAAGAATAGTCCCTCCCGTAACCTAGAGGAATACATACTTTTTGGCAGTCAGCTTATGCAAAATGCTTATTTTTCTTCTCGTTATTTACCATGCCATCTGGCATTATGTTTAAGATGGAAGTGAAATTAAAACCAACCTATTATTAAAAATGATCCCATCTTTGACCTTGAAAATCTCCATAGCTCCATGACCCCATTACTTGAAGTTTGTTGTTGGATATCTGACATTTTACAAACTTGAGTGAAGAATATCCAATATCACTGTTGAGTTTATACCTCATTTATTTTAATTTAAAAAGAATGTGTCCTTTAATTAAAATGTGAAATTAGAAAAAAAAGGAAATTTTAAATTTAGATTTCTTTATCAGTTCATAGTAAGCTTTTTTTTCTTTTGAGAAGAGAAAACTTATCTTCTTTACCTGTAGAGATACATATGGTAGAACTAAATTATAAAGTCTTTATCGCATAATCACTGCAGAAAATAAAATTCAAATCTAGACAGCAGAGAACAGGAAGTGCCTGTGTGCACTTTTTAAGCTAAGTAGGCATAACTGCTGTCTTTACATCCCATTTTTAAGAGAAAATTATTGCATCCATAATACTTGATGAAAACCACATATTGTGAAAGCCTATACAAAGTGCTTTTTCCTTGAAAACAGGTGACTCAGACAACACAAGATATGATCTCTTAGCCAGTATTTATTTTGCAAAACTATTCTTTATCTGAGCTTTTTCTCAAGGTCATGTTATAGCTTTTATTTTTTCCTTCCTCTCTTTTCCTTTGCTATAAATGTAACTGTAATTTCTTCAAAAGCACATTCCAGGAGAAAATAAGGATGCCATTTGCTGGCACATGCCTCTGTTCTAGGGTTTAAAGTATCCCAGTCACAGAAACTGAGTTTATTGTTGTTTTAGCTGTGGCAACCATACACAGGATTGTAATTGTGGGGCATATTTTTCCTGAGTGAAAGGTGGGCACTGGGTCGCTCTGTTCTTATAGATTTAAGTCAACCACATGATGTGGATAAAGAAGGCCACTTGATTATCTATCGTACAAACAATTTGTAGGCCAAGTGGAATACATTTCTCTATAAAATTGTTGTGAAAGCCAAGCCTAATCCTTAGAAAGAGGTCTGTTCTAATCCATTCTTTGTGAAATCAAACCTAATACAAGCCTAGTGTAAATCCAACATCATGAGACGGAGATGATGGTGGGGATTAATGCTGTGCAAATAACTGATTCTTCAATTTGGTGGAAAAGCAAAAAAAACCAAAAAAAACCCCTAAACCAAAAACCTCTGTTGTGTCTGTCCTGGGCGGAGTACTTCATGTGTTTCTCATGGCTTATTCAATTAACCTATGTGATATAATTAAAGCAATGAAGAATCCACCAATAAAGTAACAATATTCTTTTTATGTGCTTGAAGGAAGGAAAGTGTCCACTTCTTCCAATACCAAATTTATGATTAAGCCAAAATAGAATTAAAACTCATTTGGAAATACAGAAATAGTCTTACTGCAGAAAGAACTTTTCCTGAAAAGACTGGACTTGAGAACCACTACCATTAAATCTGCATTTTCAGTTTGTGTTCTGAAAATTCATGTTATAGAAAAAATTAGAAACAGAGTTGTTATTTTTTTCTTCTAAATGTTATTCAGAGTTTGATATTTTCCAGTAAATTCCTGCAAAAGGAATACACAAACAGACCTTTGGGCCCATACCGATTCACAAAAGATGAGTGCTTTGTCATGGAACAAATTACAGTAATTTGTAACTTAACAAAATACTTTGCAGTAATTAGCAAGGGGAAATCCCTAGAAAGTTATCACAGGACAGGGTTTATTGGATGACTGCCTTCAGTAACTAATTCAGGGATCCTTGTATTGACAGGAGGACAACTTTTTATAATGCATTATTGATAGATGTAAAAGCCGAGCTGTGTTGAATTTTATTTCTAAGCATTTTCCCTATACGTTAGTTTTAATGAAATATAATTTACAGTTTTTTCCCCACAGGACCATCTATTTTTAATTAGGATATGATTATAATTCAGTGTATATTATGGTATTATTTATGGCATTTAAGTAGAATGAGAAGAAAATGAATAGGTCACAATTATTTACTGGTGATGTTTGTTTACAGTCTTTGTTGAACTTATGAGGTAATGAAGCCTGAGAGAATGCATTGGCTGGATGTAGTTGCAAATTTAGCAGCCTCAAGAAAGTATATATTTGAAGAAAACACTTCAAACACTTAGGAATATCTTCCTCTTTACTTTTGTAACTGCAAGTTTTGCCTTTCAGATATGTTTTTAATAAAATTCCCCTTTATAATTAGATTAAGGATTAATAGCCGTTATAAACATCCGAAAGACATGAGTTGCTTTTGTTACTGAGGGCTGCAAAAAAATCTCAGGAGGCTGTGACTATTAGTGTTGTACTGACTTCTTTATTTCTGCAGCATTCATTTAATGATATATTAAAAGACTTTTCTGTCCTACTAACCCTTTGATGATTGTACTCACATTTCTCAATTTTAATACAAAGCCTAACTAGCTTTAGGAGGGCAGTTGTGTCTCTATGTGATAGCTGGAGTGAGATCTGGTGGTCAAGGAAGATGCAAAACAGATATATTTTGATGGAAGATATTACTAATGAGAAATTAAAAAATATTTAAAAATTAAAAAAGGGGGGAAGAAACCCTTTTGCTTTAATGTTTTTACTTAGAGGAAGAACTAACTGAAGTTCTTTCCTACTGCTTACACATATTCTTTAAAACAAAAAAATAAAATGTCAGACATGCATGTTAATTGATCTAACTTTTCATGTAATGTCATCTACCTCTTCTTTCAGACAAAATGGAAAATGGCATCAGTGTTACTGTAGAAATCACAACAGAAATGTTCAATTCATGATCTGATAGGTACCATTTCTTGTTTTCTGTAAACTGTTGGAAAAGGCTTCCAATCTGAAAAAGAGTCTTAAATATTACTGGTTTACTTTCCTACCTAAATAAATGTCAAGGATGATAAACTTTTTCCATTTCAAATAAAATTCAGACAGTAATTCAACAATTAGATAAACCAGAGCATAAATATTTCAAATTTATACATATTTTCATTCCTAAAGATTGTTTTCAGATAAATCTTAGTGATATTAATTAAAATAATTTCATGTCTAAAAAGACAACTGCAAGCCTGATCATTTTTACTGGAAACTCTTTTCTTCACCTGCATTAAAACATCTGTAATTTATAGAACTCTGCTCACACCACTCTTAATTAACTAAGGTTTCACACATCAAAATAAAGTGCCTGTTAGCTTTTGATTTTGGTTTCTTGAATAGAATTGTAGAAACATAGAATGTCCTGAATTGGAAGGAATCCACAAGGATCATTAAGTCCAACTCCTGGCCCCGCACAGGACCCCCCAAGAATCACAACACCCTGTGCCTGAGAGTATTGCCAAACACCTCTTGAGCTCTGTCAGGCTTGGTGCTGTGATCACTTCCCTGGGGAGCCTGTTCCAGTGCCCAGCCACCCTCTGGGGAAGCACTTTTTCCTAATACCTAACCTAAACCTCTCCTGACACAGCTTCATGCTTTTCCTGCAGGTCCTGACACTGGTCATCAGAGAGAAATCAGTGCCTGCCCTTGTGAGGAAGTTGTAGACTGAGATGAGGCCTCCCCTCAGTTTCCTCTTCTCTAGTTAGGAAATGGTGGTTTTGGGGTTTTTTTTGTGACATGAGTTTTTCATCAAATTATAAGTGACATTAGTAAGTAACATAATAACAACAATAGCTCAAGAGAAATGTTGGGAAGTTTTTGTTTTTGCATGAGCTATTGAGGAAATATGATTAAGGAACATTGGTTTATTTTGACATGCTATTAATATAGTGCCTGAGCAATAATATCGTAGAGATGGAGCCATGGTAACATTTCAGGTAGTTCAGTGATTTCATAATTACTACTCATTATCATTGTCTCAGTTTTAAGTAATTTAATCATCCTGGATAAACCTTCTAAACTTGATTTTTTAAAAAATTATTTTGAACTTGTGTTTATTTTTAATGAAGATAAATACAAAAAAATATGTGTTTCATTTGTTAATGAAGACCAGGATTGGTGTGATTGAGAATACATAATTAAAACAGATTTAGACTTTAGTGATCAAAAATGGCTTAAACATAAGTATTCTTGATTAAAAATTTTGACCTCTTAAGAAGAGTCTATTTTTGTAACTTCAGTACATATTTAACAGTGATAGGAAGAAGTTCACGAGCATCACAGCTAGGAAGATTTCAGTTCACGTATTTGCTTTGGCAACTTTCTTGATACTGGCAATACTATTAAAAGTTCATATGGGATGAAGCAGTACCCTTGAGAAACCCACAGCACTTAGCAGAATACAGGCTTCTATACTTAGAATCTCCTGCCTTAAGAATATTCAAAGCTGAATATTTCACTGTCTGTGCATCTTGAACCTGCCTGAGTTCAGTCCGTACATAGCATGTATCTGACTGTAAATGGTTTAAAAAAATGAGTATGTTCAAGTATTTCTCTTAATGATGTTTTTCAGATATTTTATCTAGCTTAAACGGGATTGATACTGAATGATACACTCTCAGCACTGCTTCTAAGTTAACATCATGGAGGTTATAAAGACCTTTGGCTGAGATATAGCTACTTCTCTATATAATATCTTGTTAGCAAATTAGAATGTAACAAGAATTGTTAAAAGTTTTGATAAAATTTGAACTGCTTTAATTTTTCTCTTCCTTGGTACCCCAGAAAAATGTAAAATCCTGATTTCTTTTCTTTCTGCAGCATTTGCACACCAAAGTTCCAGCATAGGACAAGTTTATCAGATTTATTATCACAAGACCGCAGCAGCTTTTTGGAATGTAGTTGCTGGGGGCAGCATAGAGATTCTTCAGCAGACTGTGCTTCTTCTGAGGAAGTTTCCAAGCCCCCAGATTAAGTTTTCCCTTATGACTGATTATACTTTCCAAAGACAAGCCTTGAAGTTGTCATAAATACACTCAAATCTTTATAATAAGGTTGGTCCCACTTGCACTTTCCAGTCTTTATTCTTGAGCTAGGGAAGCTTCAACAGACCTACTTGCTCACCAATGCTTTTCGGGATAGAAGAGTATTTGGCCTTTATAGTGGATATAGTGAGACTTTATAGTGGATATTGTCAAGAATTGTCAGATTAGAGGAGGGCAGTCTGAACTGCTCCCTTTCATCTGGAACTGGCCTATATTCTTGTTCTTCAGTTGTTGTGAAGATGTCTTAGAAAGTGTCATAGCATTTGACATGTTAAAGCAATAATTTGATTAAGAAAGTAATAGGTTGTATACATCTTCTGATGAAACCCTTCTAAACCTAGCTGAATTTTACTTATTTTATATTAATATTACTTAAAGAAGAAACTACTATTGTTTGTTTAAATATAAGATAGTAGAATCACACTAAATACCTTACAATATTTCAGCCTGTCATCTCATTATGGCTCCAAACCAGCATGGGTTTCTTGTAAATCCAGTGTCCTACTGGCCAGTCCTGTGTGGATGTCTCTGATATCTTAGAGTATGTCTACAATGCACTGCCTGAACATAGGAAACGTGGGTGCAGCTTCATGTCGTGTTGTGTCCAGCTGGACATTTGTGAGACACTGAAATGTTAAAGGGTAATTACTCAAACAATCTGCCATTTGCAAAAGCAAGCAGGGATGAAGCAGGACCCTTGAGAAGCCCACATTACTGAGCAGAATATATTTATCTATACTTTGCTTTACTCTCTCTACGCTTTTCTGTGGATCTTGCCTCATGTCTCCTATTGACTGTTAAAACCCCAGCTAAATTCTAGGAAATTCCTAGAAAGCTTGCCTTCTCTCATTGTTCAAGGCACTTTAAAGCAAGCCTGTAACATATGCTGCATGTAAATACATGGGTGTTAAAGAAATCCAAAGGCATTGTTTTTAATTAAGAAATGAAATGCCAAGGAACTCAAAAGCTGCACTTTCCATAGCTTATTTTTAGTAGACCTACAACAAGGTCTTCATGAAAGTGTTTGGTAAGAGACTAAAAGGGCCTTGGACACTAACAAGTCATGACAGCTAGCAGGATTCATAAGTAATTTATCAGTCACGGGTCATCTGGAGATGGTAAGTCAGGTCCTGAAGAGGACAGCTCCAAGTATATCTTTTATGGAGTGTAAAAAAATCCTCAGCGTAGTTAAAGTAGAAAACAGTCCTGGAAGTTCTGTACAGAATGCTTCAGGAGATGCAATGCCCATACTTAAAAAGTTTATTCTAGTCTGAAAGGTAAGTACTGGTGATATCTTACCAATGAGCAGAACCTTTTGAAATAGGAGCTTTTTCAGAGCTGAAAGGAGAATCTTGAAACAATCACGAGGTTCACAGAATGCATCATATAAATATTCTAAAACATAACTAATCCCCATCCTATTTATTACAGTAGAGAAAAAAGAAAAATCTAAAAGGGAGGGCTAGGAGACCTGGGAAGGATTATCAAGCTAAACAGAATGTCTTATTCATTTAAGCTTTTTAGATGCTTTTGTCACTTCTTCCCTTTAATTTCTAAAAAAATATTAAAACAATGATGAGAGTACAGAGACTCAAAGAACAAAGAATGTTGACTCAGAATAAATATACAGAAGATTAGACACAATGATGAGGTTAACATGAAGAAAAGAACAAGTACAATGACAGTTAATTTTAGAAGTTGTAAAAACAAATTAGCTGCCTTAATATGGCAGCCTTACCTAATAAAATACAAAATGGGGATATAATCACTAAGATGTGAAGAGGGAAAAGTAGAACTTCTTTTTTCTTTCCTTTTTCTTTTTTTTTTTTTGTTTTAAAGAATTGAAAAGAGGAGTTGATTGGAGGTATTCCTCATGTATTTCTCATTCAGGGTTACTTTGTATTTAAAAAAATATGAAAAGATGCACTTTGGAAAAGACTAAGGTCCATCTGATATTGGCTCTAGTAAATATGACCCTATTTCAAAAGATGCTGAACATTCCTAACTACTGTTGTTATATCATAATATTTTCATAATAATATTAGGGAACAAAAGGGCAATGACAACAGACCTGTTCTCCTGGAAGAGACATAGATTTCCATTGATGCCTTGAAGTGGCCCCCTAAAAACGGAAGCTAGACAAAAATAAGAGAATAAAAGTAGGTATTTATTTGAAGGGCCTTCAAAGGTACACCCTGGGCAGTCAAAAGGCTACACCCAAAATGGACCCTGAGTTCTTCTCACTTTTATAAGCTTGGTCCATTTGCATATCAGGGTTCATTCTCCAGTTATAACTTCAGTTAATGATGTAATTACCCCAAGTTTGCCCCTCCTCTCAAAGGCTTTAGTTTACACATTTTGGGGCCTGGGACAATCACGGTGTCCTCGAAGTGCAAACTTAGAGAGGTTTGTTATGTCTAACCAGCAAGAGAGAACAGTAGTTAACAGGCCACACAAAACTTCAGAATTACACACTAGGCAGTACAGGATTTGAAAAATATAAAAGTTAAAACCTAAGGCATCACCACCAGTTTTTGTCCCTAAAATTATCTGGTAGGCATAGCAAGGGAGTGAAGTAAGGGAGCATAGCAAGAGAATACTGAAGTGAAAAAAAAAACCCAGTAAATAATTTGCTTAAAATATACATTTCTGACACTTTTTTCTCCAGTAATCTGGATGCATTCTGTTCCTAATCTTTGGTTACTCAGGAGAAGATTTACGATATGATACTCAGTATTTTCTCGCCATCTGGCTAGGACTTCAAATGTATCCGGCCAGTTTAGGCATTAATACTTATTTAGTAAACAAAAACCTTTCAAATATAGAAATTGATATAGTTCAAAATTTTATTGAATATATTCCTCTGTATGGATGAAATAGCAAGTAGAGCTGAGAAATACAACCTGCAACTTCTGATAAATAATATACAGAAGGGCTGCCTCTGCATGCTTTCATGTGGAATAGGAATGGAGCCATGAGGCCAGGTATGAAATAACTGATTCATGTAATAATTTAGGCAGGAGGGCACCTCTGGAAATCAGCTAGTCCAACATCCTGCTCGAAGCAGGTCCAGTTAGGTCAGGTTGCTCAGGGCCTTTTTCAGTCAAGCTGTGAGTATCTTCAAAGACAGAATCCACAACCTTAGTGAGCAGTGTGTCCTTGTGTTCGACCACCCTCAGGGTGACTTCTTTTTCTTTTTCCTTTTATCTTATCATATTTCCCTGTTTATAGAAGTAGAGGCAAGATGTAATCTGAGTGTCTTTCTATTGCAGATTCCCTTACATGACAAGAACCCACTGCAAGATCTTGGAATTTGGAAAAAAAAGCACTGAATAAGAAAGCAAGTAATCATCTGCATCCATGAAAAGATGAAAAAATACTTCTTCTCAGATGACTTCCTTGATTCATCTTTATTTTGTGTTAATGAATGAGATTTTCATTTTTCCATTCAACTTATTCTATAGTAATAATATGCAGTGAGTGCTTTATTAAAAAACAGGTTAAAAATGTTTACAAATATAACATGACCATTTATTTTATATTGCAAAGGCTTTATGTATATATATACATATATATGATTAGAGAGTGTTTCCTAGCCTTTAAGGCACATTAGAGTCTAAATTTCCTAGTGTTAAGAAGAATTTCTTACACTATAAGGTCAGGTAATTTGTGATTGCTCAGAAAATTGGATTATTATTTTTTTGTACTTTTTTTTTTCTCTTTCTTCTTATCTGAAAGAAGAGACCAGAATAGATGTGCTAGTTACCACATCTAATGTTGTTACCTTTACATTTCTGACTAAAGACAAAGATACAATTTCAGCCTAACATTAACTGTGTCTGAGATTAAAAAACAGAAAAGACTAATAGTTTCAAAGAATAGGTCCTTACAAACCCTTAACCACATTATTGAAGAGCCATTCATGTTAGCACAGTTTTAAGTTTTGACTCATGGACAGATGAAAACACCAATAATAGAATGGAAGTGAAAATAGAACTGCAATAAGAGAAAGGGGTGGGGGGGGGCAGGGGTTGACTAATGCTACTGAATATTTGGTTTTGCTACACTTTAAACTAAAACTTGACTGAAAAAGTTGACCATGGAACACTTATGATTATCAAAAAAGTTCTTGAGATTATTAAGAAGTGCTTGATACTGATGAACTGGAATTTACCTTTGCTCTGTTTTCTTTCCTGTGAGTTCTATTACAGTTTTTTTGTTTTCCAAAGAAAAATGTGGCTGTCCTAAGACTTGGATTTGTATGAATCTTCATTGTGAAGAAGGAGTACACCTTTCTAGGTCAATCTTCGCACATATTTTCCCCACTCAAAGGATTTAGTTATTTAAATTCAAATTGCATACTATTGTAACCATGGACCCAAATATTGGTACCATTTCCTCTACAGCAACACAGTAATGTCTGAACATCAAGAATAATGCTGGATATTGTGCTTACTGTAATAAGGTGACAATCAGTCATAAGACATCTGTATTCACCATACATATTCTCTGAGATCAATTTCATTACATCATGTTTCATGTGGAAAAAAAAGGGCAGCCAAAAGACCAAGACAGGGGGTCACTTTGTGACCCAGTCATGAATACAAAACATTTATACAACATCCTTCACAGAAAGTCATAGGATGATTTATGGCTCTAACTAAATTAAAAGCAACATCAATCAAAAGGATTTTAATTTTTAATTTTTAAACTGCAACACATTCAGTTTCTGATTATTAAGAGGAAGTCAGTCTCCTAAATTTGATGCATAAAGGCAAAAAGCTTAATTTCAAACAATATGTAAAGCCCATCAGTCATTACACCTCCATGCCAAGTACCTGCTATGTACTACTTTTTAGAACAAAGTTGCAAAGGACATACTTTTGAGAACATCACATTTCAGTAAAACAGATTCTTACCTTCTCTATGAAATCAGATTGTCCTCCTTAATATCTGTTGCTTCCTCCTACAGATTTTTTTCTGATCCCTCTTTCTAGTAGAATTACTGTAAATGAGAGATGTGTTTACTAGCTTAACTATATTTCAGGAAATTATAGTAAAGGCTCTGCTTTATTAGGCAAAGCAAAATTCAAAAGGCTTTGTGGAGACCAGCTCCCTTCGTTATGAAGCCTGCACCAGCAAAAAGTCAGGTAACTCAAAGCCCATTGAGTTGCAAATGTGCATCACTCATATTTTCAACTTCAGAAAAATAATTACAGCCGAATTTAATTACTCAGGGTTCTTTTGGTGTTTTTTGTTTTTTGTTTTGTGTGCTGGTTTTGGGGTTTTTTTACAGTAGATACTGCAGGAAAAGCAGGAGTCTTTTTTACAGGTTGCACATGTCCAACTGGCAGGGCAGCCTCTGTAAGAACAGACATGGGGCTGCTCCGTGTCCAATCTAGCTAGTTCCAGTCAGCTCCAACACACTCACCACAGGGCTCAGTGGAGCCCCTCAGTTCACATGGTGATGCCTCTGGGAAAACATATATAAGAAAGGGTAAAAACATTGCACATCAGCTGGGAATTACATGAATGAGAGTAAGTGTGAGAGAAACAGCCCTGCAGACACCAAGGTCAGTGGAGAAGGAAGTCAATGTGGTGCTCCAAGCGCCAGAGCAGAGACTCTCCTGCAGCCCACGGAGAACACTCTGGTGACACAGGTTGTCTCTCTGCAGCCCATGGATGACCACACTGGAACAGATATCCCACTGCAGCTCATGGAAGAACCCACAACACGGCAAATGGATGTCCCCTTACAGAAGCTGCAGCCCATGCAGAGCTCACTCGGGAGCAGGCTCCTGGCAGGAGATGTGATCACATAAGAGAAGAGCTCGCAGAGGAGAAGGTTTTCTGATGGGACCTGTGTGCTGTCGGTGACTCACACTGGAGCAGTCTGTTCGTGAAGGCATATACCTGGTGGAGAGGAGCTATGCTGGAGCAGTTTGTGCAGGACCGGAGCAGTTTGGGATGGACTCAGACTGGAGCAGGAAAAGAAAAGCATGAGAAGGAAAGAAGAACTGCTGTGGACTGACCATAGCCCTCATTCTGCCAAAAACTACTCTGCTTGGATGAGGCAAGAAGGTAAAGCAGTCATGAATGAATGAGTAAAGTTGAACCTGGTATGAAGCAGGGTGTCGGGGGTTAGTTTTGTCTCTGTTTCTCACTGTCTTACTCTAGTTTTAATTGGCAATAAATTAAATTAATCTTCTTCAAGTTCAGTCTGTTTTGCCCTTGACAGAAATTGGCATGGAATTTCCCTATCTTTATCTCAGCCCATGAGTTTTTGATCTTATTTTTCCCCCTATTCTTTGTGGAGGTGGAATGAGAGAACAGCTGGGTGGGCCCCTGACAGCCAGCCAAGGTCAATGCACTACAGTCTTAAAACAATTTTAATAGTATATTTTTGCTATTGAAAAATGTTAATATTTCTTTTGCAGTTCATTAAAAACCTTAAAAACATTAAGGTTTTTAAATGACTTTTAAACAAGAATGTCATTAAATATGTGAGATGAATTCCCAGCTGGTGTATGTGTTTTCAGCTTCATCAAAATCCATGGAACTGCAGCCGTTCTCATCAGTACAAAATTTGACTCCTGTATTTAAAATTATTTTTCCTTAAATATACCTACTAACAAACTTAGAGCTCTTACATCTCTGAAATAGGGTGAGGACTTCAAAAAGAAATCTGGAAACCTACAATATAATCAGCTTCTATTGGAAACAAATGCTTTCTTCACACAGGGATAATCTTACAAGGCTACGAATAATTTATATCATTTTTCTAAATCATTAAATCCTAGAATCACCTGGGTTCAAAGGGACCTTAAAGATCTTCTAGTTCCAACACCCATGCCATGGACAGGGTCACCTTTCACTAGAGCAGTTATATTTCATATATTTTTACTCTTTTGAGCACAAACCATCGATCTTGGTTTGAAGTAGAAATTACCTACATTTATACTGCATATGCATAAATCACAAACTCATGGTCATTTCTAGCCTTTACCACAAATTGATCTGACACTGGATGATATGACAGACACACACAATAGCAACACTAGCACAGATTGATTTCTATTTAGCTGAAAATGGCAATTTTAAATTAGCATAAATACATTCCTGATTACAATTCTCTATGCACATATGACATTGTGCATAGACTTTCAGAGCATGGAGAAAGTTTTTTTTTAAAAAATTTTTCTTCTAATAGCTGATACACTGATTTCGAATGCATTTTCCATGTAATAAAAGTTTAAGTTCAAGAGCAGGTCAAATTCTTGTTTAAAGTTTTTAGTTTCATTTATTACTTCCAAGTCTTTTGTGTTGTATAGCGATACATACAGGATGATCCTATTTATAAAGGACCTCAATATTTATATTGTATATATTTATAAATTACACGGCAGGGTAGAGGCACAGAATAAAAAAGCTAGAAAACCGGCAATTCTCTGCATGGTCTTTGATCAGTCTAGGAATGGCACAATCATGTTGCATACCTGTAACGCAACTACAAACCACACGATAACTGAATGCCACGCGTTTGATAAAGTAGCTTCTTGGCTGGTATTCCCTTCCCTACAATGATGAATTAGTAGGCAGGTGCTCTGGGTACCCTTGCCCAGAAAAAATGGAGGGGAAAAAGGGAAGAACATCTCAGAAGTTGTTTTCCAAAATACACCAGAAGCTTTATTTTCTATTCTTCCTTTACTGAGAATTTATTACTTTGTGAACAACCAGATCTGAGTAAAATACTGAATCGTGACTGAAGCACATTTCACCTGTTCAACTGATTAAAATATATTGTGGCAATGAATAATATTTTAATATACTAATTGAATGTATTTTTTCTGACTTATTATGATAAGGAACATTTACTATCTTCTTAAATGTCTGAATGTTCCCTTTAGGCCATGTAGGTTTTAATTACTGTACTGAAATTGATTTGTCTCAGCCAATCACAGAACACAGATAAAACATGGAGACTTAGGAATACCATATAATTTTTTTTGCTCATTTATTCAAATCCCTGTCTGGTGATTAGCTAATGGGAGCTAATTTACATTCTCTCTATACATTTATTTCTCAAGAATTACAGTGAATTTGCAGATTTCTGTTTTATCTGCTGTTGCCCATTTGATCCTACAAGGTCTTCCCTATATATTTTCAGTTACTGAACCACACACAGCTACATGAGAATGTATAATAATAGCAATAAAATATGAAATCTCTAATAAAAATAAAATATATAAATAGACTATAAATATAATAAGTCTAATAAAAATAAATATATAAATAGAAGGAAACATTCAATAACTTGATAAAGTTATTATTACAAGGCTATTTGTGATAACATCAGTATTAGGTTCTTTCAGAATTTGCTTGCTTTTTCTTTCCATGTGATTTAGATAAGGAACTCCCTATCTTGGATATTTCTTATTAGCAAAGGATCAATATTTTCAAAAGAAACATTAATAAATAAAGACAATCATATGAAATTAAATATTTTGCAAGCAATTTTTTTCTTTTCTGTATGTTTCTTTTTGATTAAAATTATCTTTAACTCATTTATAATTGAAAAGCAAGGTATTTTTTCATTTTAATAATGCCAAATTAAGATAATTTCACATTCCAAAAATGTTGAAACTTGATAATTCCTATGATATAACAAATAAGTATTTTAAATACTTGAAATGTAGTGCTTCTCTAATGAAAATAAAACCTATTTGAATCTAATATTTTTCAATCTTTAGGCACCTGTCATGTATTTTGTTATCAGTGAAAGTCCCATGTATATGTAAATATACATTTAACTCCTGATTCCTCAGATGACTGAGCAGCCAAGATATGGATTTGCAAAGACCCTCTCAGAAATATTACACTGTCATATGTCCTTGTGCATACCTGTAGCAGGATAAATAAATAAAATAAAGGTAACTTTTCTGTTCAAGAATGCTTTGACAGTCCCTCATGTCATCCATGGTCATATCAGCTTGGCTTATTATTTATAGTAAGGCAAAGCCTTTATCTGAGATGGAGGACCATGACCCCTTGGAGCAGAGACAATAAATGAAATGGATGCTTTCAGAAGGAAGGAAAAGGGAGTATTATGTAGCAGGGACCAGTATGATGTGCAATGATCTCAACACAAAAACGGCCTACCTGCTATTTGTTTTATCTTACTTTGTTTTATTATTTTATTTTATTCCTCTGGTTATGTCACAGAGGAGACATTTAAGAAATTCAGAAGACAACAGAGGGGTGGCTTTGCTGAGGCTCACAGTGAGATTCACAAGTGTGAGCGGCTGCCTGAGGAAACATACGGAAGCATTTGTTATAGTGCACATTGAGAAGGCAATAAAGGCTGTCAGCACTGATACAAATAGAAGTCAAATCTTTAGCAGCAGATGATGTGTACTGAAAGAAAAGAGAAGGGTCTTCACAAGTAGTCAGGGACCGTTCTGTAAATTTAGCCTTATGGGTGAATGAATACCAGGGCCCAAAACATTCCCTGGGTGCTGCTGATGTAGTGGAACAGACAAAGCCTTAGACATCTTTTGGGTCATTTTCATGGAGATGGCAGAATTTCTACACGCAGATGTGTGACTGGCTGGGAAATGCAGGACAACCAGGACAGGTCAGAGTGTAACAACTCTGAGCTGCCATTAGAAATGAAATAATGGGAAAAAACTATGCACAATCGAGTTAAAATGTTCAAAAGAAGAGGATGAAACAGTATATCTAATGTACTATTATCCAAAACCAGCAAAACATGGCATGCATGCTATTGCAGTTTGCAAGCTTAATCTTCTGTGACAGTTATTAACGTTAATAAAATTAGGTTTTCTTTATATTTTTATTAGTTTACAGGGTGAAAGTCCTACATCTGTAAGTGCCAGGATCCTTTACAAGAAGCATGTACTTTAAAATACACAACCCAAGACTAACCCCATGCAGGGAGGTAACTGCTTTAAATTTCAGTGGATTTAGGTGGAATTTTTAGCCTGAATATTTTGAAGCTCTGTGCTTTCCAATGTTCTCCAATGTCACCTTGAGCAAATATGCCCAAAGGAAGCAGATCATTCAGTGAGCCTAAATTAAGTTTGGGGGCGGGGGGAACCCACTTAAGAGCTGTCTTTATTTCTTTTCTAAATTGAAAGGCCTCCCCATGGAAATGGTGGAAGCCATGTTGTATGGAGTTTTTAAAACAAAATTGAACAAGAGTAAAAACATTACAATGAGCAGTTCTGAACTGGTGGATTAGATAACTGTTAGTTTATTTCCTTTCCAATTTTTTCAAATTGCTATGATTTTCGGAGAGACTAATGTTCTTGATAAAGAAACATTCATTATTTATTTCTCAGCAAAATATTGGCTTGTGTGACTGCAATGAAATATAACTGAAGCTACACTACTTCAATTTTTACATGAAATTACTGACCCAGCCTTGGAAAGGTGCCGGCTTTAAGCATTTTACACAGTCATTTTAGTCATGTCAAAATTCTAAACATATTATTAAAGAAAGTTACAACGCTATACAATCAAATTAATGTCTTTTCTGGATGGATCAGCATGGTATGATGCCCACTTTTTTTCTTCTTTGGTTACCAAACAGAGTGAAGATAACTTGGACCAGAGTGAATAGCTTTCTTTTACCATTGCTTTACATTCTGGATTATTTTACAATTAAAAGTAGGAGTGCCACTGGCCTTCATGTTCTCAAATTATTTGCACTAGGAAACACAATTAATACTAGGAAAAGATTGATACTTAAATCTAGCTCCTGTTATTTGTGATATGTTGGAGAATACGCCTTTAAAACTTTCCTATTTGTTCTGGAGAGAAAACACTACTCCTGGAGGAAAAAACTTGCAGGTGATACTGAATAATGTTGTCACACATTTAAAGAAAATGTTAGGGCCACAGAGTTACACAAAACATTAACTAATTTTAGATGTATATAAATAAGTAAAAATCATATAATTTTCAGATTTTCAGTTCATAAAGAAACAATTCCTTGCATATGAAATACTTTTGTAATGTTTACAGATTTCTCTCCAAGCCAGTAAACCAGAATTTAATGCCCTAAGGAGAAATTAAATTAACCTGTAAGAGGAAAACAAGTTTCCTGTGAAAGGAAAATCAGGGCCAAAGGCACTACCACAAAAAAAATGCAGAAAATTATGTCTAGGTAAGAATAAAAAACCCACAAACACATGGAAGATTAGAACGTCTATATGGATTCTTTTCAACAATGCTTGTGCAAAATCTTATGGGGAAAGGAAAATCAGATGAAAAACTTACGGTTTAAAAATGCACAGAATGAGTTTTATATATTTTTCTCAAACCCCAGAAGGAACAAAGCCAACATTAAGTGTGTGAATCACTGTGAAAGACTCACTACTATATGTTCGAACCAATTTTCTCTGTTTATAAACATCCGCCTAATTTCTGCATCTGATTCCTTTTATGTCACTGCTGTTGGTAGGCTTCTGTGCAGTTCTGAGTCTCTTATGTGCATCTTCCTCTGAACCACTTTTTCCTTTCTAGAATCTACAGTAATTAGCTGTTCATGCTTGTATCTTTTTTTATGCTGCAATGTTTCTCCTTTCAAGTAATTCTTCTCTCCCATTTATTTAAGAAATTGACATGACTTCTAGCTTTGATCTGAGTAGACTGCAATTGGACACAAAATGCTTCTTATTGCCATCCTTCTTTTTGCAATTTAGAAAAATATAGCCTGAACAAAGGCTTGAAAAGGAAGTTTTTATATAGCCTAACAGCTACGTTCAACGTCCTAAAAGACCCACCAACACAAATACTTAAACCCAATTTTCATAAAATACTCAGTCTTGTTTTTATGGCTTTTCACTTGCCTTCTAGACACAGTAGCCCAAGTTTAAAAAGTAACTCACAAATAGTGATCATGATGCTCTCATTTCTGTGAAAAAGATAACACTATCTTTTATGACACATTGTAGTTCTCAAAATAAGACTCAAGTGTTAACTACAGGTGAAAAAAATCCTGCTCTTTTGGGAGAGTGTTTCATTTACAGAGGGGATAGTTGGAGATGTAAAGGACTTCTGTCTTCTGGTCCAGAAAGTACTAGTCTGAGATTTTCCATAGCCATACACTAAAGAACCTGACTCTTCTTTACACAGGGGTAAAAGCTTACTTATTTTCCTGTTCTGAAGCTGGAGTCAGGAGGAGACAGGCTTTATTCTTTCTCGTTTGCTCTTCCTAAGGAAGACAGTGAGTCAGGTGAAACATCTGAGGTGGGAGCCTGCAATCCTACTGTCTTCAGGTGTCACCCTGATTCTCATATATTCATTGATGGTTGCTGACTTTCAGTGATGAATCACTTAACAATTGCAAGGAGCTTCTCTGAATTTCTGGTTCTATTGCCCCAATGTGCAGAAACATTTCAGGTAAAAAATAAGAATCATATGCTACCTGGCAACTTTAGAAACAGGAAAGAAATAAATTTTTTACAAATTTCAGCAACCTCAGCTGCCATTGGGAAGTCTTTTCAAATATTTTTAAAGGGAAAAGAAGAAGAAAAAGACAAAAAACCCAAAATAAAGGCTTAAATAAATTCATGTTAATTCATATTAGGGAAATTTAAATTCCTTTCCAAATAATTATTGGAGCCAAAATCTTCATTTTAAAAGGAAGAATAAAATCTATTTAATGTTCACCTTATATGCAATGCTTTATAAAACCTTATTAATCTGACACTTAAGATAAAAAATCATAATAGAAAGTAAAATAAGTTTAAATTCTCTACTGGCTGTCCTCTAAACCTCTCAAACACTGATACTCTATGCAGTTACTGGAGATTTGTTCTGCCAAAAGCAGTGCTAACGTAACAGCTGCAGGCTGACAGTTCACATTAACTGTTGCAACTTGGAAGAGCGTGACCCCTGTCTTAGACGTCGCTTGTTCTATCTTATCAGACATAACGCAGACGAAGAAATTGTGCTACCAAGAAAATCCCAAGGACCAAAAAAGTCAGCAACAGCAAAAGTGCTAACCTACATTTTCAGTCAGCTTTACAGGAGGAGCTGAAGCATAATATTCAACAACCATACAAATCCCAACTACTTCTGTGTGCTTCTTACTCAGCTGAAGAAGTGCTGAAGTGGCTGTCTTGCTACAAGGAACTTGCCACAGTTCTGCTTTCTGCTGGCCAATTCTCTCTCAAGTGATCCTTGATCAAGAGCTCACAGCATAGCCCAGTAAACACTATTTGGCTTCACTAGTGAAAGGCTGCAGGTTTTTCACTGCCCCAGCAGCACAGGGTCTCAAGGCTCTTTTGGGCTCACTGGCTACAGCTGGGCTCAGACTGGTTTATCAGCTGTTGACAGGAGCAGTGTCCATGGACTGCCCTGGTTGAGCTTTTCCCTGTGATTCCCAGTACAGCACTGGTCAGATGATGATTGGGAAGCCGAGGGTGAAAAACAGCAGCCCTTCATAGCAATGACAACAGGAAACTGATGGGAAGACAATGTCGTGTATTGAAAGAAGGTTTAAAAGCGACACAAGAATAAGGAAAAGGAAACTCCTTCCTATAAGTATCTCAGAATGACAATAATTTGTCAGAAACACCAACAGTTATTACACCAAAACCACCCAGCACCTTCCCGCTCTTCTTCCTGAGAAAGACAGAAACCACCAGTCTTGGGCCCCACAGGGAAAATGGAAGGGTGAGCATCACACAAGAGACTCATAAATGTTCTTTTATAATGCATTTAATTAATCAGGCTTTTCTGCATTAATTTGTACTTTAAGTAATAGTACTGTCATTACTGGACTAATAATAACTTGTGTTTTGATTGTATTATAAAGTTTTTTAAACTTACAGTAAATTCTTTGTTCTGTGTAATAGTTCCCTCTTGCCTATAACAGGATTTGCATCAAATATGCCACGTAAGAGAAGATAGTAGTTAATACGCCCTTGGATTTAGAGGTAACATTTATAATGCCTGGTTTATTACTCTTGAAGAGGAAGTAGTGCAACAAAAGCAGCTATGAAATACTTTTAAGGTGTGATGTTAATGATTGTCCTATGGAATAAGGAATCTGAAAAATTCTGAAGGCTTATTATCTTCACTACATATTTTGAAAACTATCAGTAAATATGCGGGAACCAGATGCTTGAAATCACAGTAAACTTGGCTCCATGAACTGGCATGTATCTTTCACCTGAAAAATAAGAGCAACATGGATCACTATAAAAAGGACCTCTCTAATACAAATCATTCATCTCTTTGCCTTGACTCAGGTGTTGTTTTTGATAAAAACAAGGCATGGGAGGAGGGGAGGAATTAACTGTCTTTCAACCTCTCTATTCACAAAGCACTAAGGTGGCACCTAAGCATCACATGGACACAACAGAAACATCTCCTTGGTAAAGAGGTTAAACTGTGTCATCCTTTGGTCTGACAGACATCCTTTTTCACCTTGCCTTGCCTTTCCTTGCCTTGCCGTGCCCTGCCCTGACGATCAGGAGGTTTGGAAAGGAAAGAATGAATGGGGAGAACAGTGACTGCATCTGTTTGTACTATGGAGTGAAATAGACACAGTGCTGTTCACCACCTAGTAGCAACCTTATTATTGCTGCTCATTTTTCCATATGACTACATTTTTTTTCCTCCACCCGCTCATGCCAACATCCTCTTTTTTGACCTCTAATTTCGTCCTCGCTCCACCTCACCCGTTTTGCATTTCATTGTGACCCATTCAAAGCGCAGCACCCAGCATCGTTGTTCCTCCTTACATTTTGTCCATCTGGGGAGGCAGGGTTCATCTGCAAAGTACAGAATGACATCTCAGTCAAGAACACGTCTCTTTCCTTGGTAAAATTATGGTTTTTATGGTTGCTGTGATGGTGCAGTTTTCTGGATATTAGGGGTTGTTTTATTGTTGGTGGGTTTTTTTCCCCAGATTTGATATCACAATAGGTAGATGAAGACATAAATGGGGATTAAAAGTGTGTTGGTTGAAAAATGGATTTTTTAAGGAGCTGAAGCAGCTGGAAAAATTGATTGGATACAACAGTACTCTGAAATAAACAGGAAATAAGCTGAGTTCACAGACCTAAAACATGGCGTTACTTGCCACTTTCTTCCCTTGGCAATGTAGCACAAATATTTGAAGACATGTAATTCACTTTTAAGAGTGCTCCAGGGTACTCTGAAAAAGCTTTTTTTCAATCTTTTCTGCTCCTATTTCTAAAAAGAATTCTGAAATTACTCACTGGATTGGGAGGAAGGATATAAATATCCTACACACTAGGTAAATGCCTAAACTTTTAGTCACTGGCTATATTCAGTCATCCAATATGAATAGACTTAAAGAGATTTATCAGAGAAGACAAAGTAACACAGAGCAATATAACTTAAAGCCTTGAAGTTAGTTTTACTAGGAAATAGAAAATGGAGGTTCAGGTGTCTGAAAATAGCAAGGAACCAAATGTCTATCTTCCTTATCCTGCATGAGTATTGTATTCATGCAATTATTGGCTAAATTAAATGACTGGATACACTGGATTGATCCTAACTGGAGAGCTTAATCCAAGTCTCATCTTGCTATTTTATTGTTTTCTCTCAAGGTGCTTGAAAATGAAAGAAATGTTCCTTTCTTGTCAAGTAAAACTGGGGTCATCCAAAGCACTTATTCTCTTCCATTACATGAAAGAAAAATGAGTACAAAATTTTTCACAGAGAAGGAGAGAAGCAAGCCATAAGTATGGTAGAGAATGTGCAAAGTGCTACCAACACAGGAAGCATTTAACATTTTCTTTGCTCTTATTTTTGTGTGTGAATAGCTACATGAAATGAAAACTACTAGAAAAGCAAGTTTTAGGTGTCAGGAGTTGTCTCAAGCAGTTATAACCTACTAAGGACATACAGCAATCATGTTGACGGGAGGGGTAGCAGGATGCTGTATTAAATAGCCTGTCATCTCAGCCCATTTCTGCCTGACAATGTCTCCAACAGCATCAAGGCCGTCTTCATCATCAGTGTGAATTTTCACCCAGGCTTGAAGTATTATGTGCAAGAGAAAGATTGAATGGCCAAACTGTGCTACCTTCTTAACTTGGGAGAATATTAATAATGGATGACAGAAATGCCTGTACAGATGTTATATTTGAAACATTTTTCGGTGATGCATCATAAGACTTTCTGTGGTGGTCAGTCTGAAATGTTTGCTGGAAGTTGTGCCACTCAGTCCTAAATATATTGTCTCCTGCTGCACTGAGAAGGAGTTTCTTGGTGTTTTGGTGTCTCTTCAAACAGAGGTAGTTGACACCTTCAATCACCTAAAGCAAAGGTTGAGAAACTACACTTTGTGTTGGTACTGATGTAGAAAAATCTTTCTAAGAAGTTGTCAGTTTCCTGCTCTGGCTGCATTTTATGTCATCAAAAGAAAATCAGATAGTTTATTCTCAGAGCAACCTGATCTAGCTGTAGATGTCCCTGCTCATTTCAGAGGTGTTGGACTAGATGACCTTACAAGATCTTTTCAACCCAAACTATTCTATGATTCTATTTTGGAGAATGATAGTAGACTGCATCATCCAAAAGCATTTTTAACCTTAAATTACTAGCTATTAAAAAAATATTTTTTTTAAAGAGATGGAGCACAATTAGCACAGGAATAATTTTATTAGGCTAAGGGGAGCAAGTAGGCATATCTGTTTATTAGTATGGTTTTTTTGCACAAATAAACCTTTGCACAAACAAAGCCTTTCAGTGAGAAAAGAAGAAATCTTTATCACTTTGAATTGTTCTGGGGCAACTTGTGTGAACCAGAACACATGAAAAATGTCAACAAATAAAGTGAGTTGAAAGAAGGTGAAAAGTGAAGGGTTTAACTGTTGTCTGGAATGATAGCTATTCAAGTATGTGCTGCTATTCAAGTGATTTTTATCTGGTTATCCATTAATACTTTAATAAACACGCTACCTTACTAGTGCCCTAGGAGCAATTTCCCTCTAACATATACTTCATACCTCTTCTTTAAATCTTCGTGTTCATGTACGACTTTTTCTTTTTGGCAAAGTCACAAGTATTCATGCAGTTCGTTGACTATCCTTCTCATAATCTGTCACTTTAGGACACCTAGGAAAAGAAGAAATTAATGGAAACATCACTTCATTTGCCAGCAAATTGGAGGAAGAAACTAAAAAAAGAAATGTTTCAATTTGTTCAGAATCATGTAGCAATTTTCATTTCCATTATTTACAAAGGAAGAGGGCTCCAGAGACATAACTCAAAAGTTAAAACATTGAAGCATTAAGGAATATGAAGTTGGAAGTAAATGTACTTGTAAGTAGTTCTCTTATTTTGACAACAATTGATATTTGACTGGGAGAAATATGTCTGATCCAGGAAAACAATTTCTAGACTAAACTAGAGAAAATAGGCACTCTTCTAAGAACGTATTCAGAAATAAGATGCGCCGATGGATAAAAAAGGAAACTTTTATCATATTAAACCTGTAACAAAATATATAGATGCATTTTTGCCAATCAGAACAAAAAAAAAGTTACAATATAGGAATTGAGCCCCACAGAGCTACTCCCTCTCAACCAAACTATAAGCGCATATTTTTTTTTCAACTGGTTATAACATGGTTATTGGGTTATATAAAAAAAGGTTAGGTTAGGATCCAAACTGAAACTGCCAGCACTGGAGGAAATTCTGTTTAAACACATATTAGGAAACAACCTCTGCCACCAGCGTGTTTTAAAAAGGCAATATATCACTGTTGCTTTTCTGCTTTCCTCATTGTGCTTCATCTTTTTTGCATCACATATCTGCATTCTCTTCCTTTCCAAGGATTCCTAATTTGCCTCTTCTCAATCAGATAGTTTAGTGTTGATTAAAGATCTTGGGCCTCTCAGAAGGCTTTAAATATTGTATTGCCCTATAGAAGGCTCATTCTCCACAAAGTCTCTTACAGATCTGTGGCTAGTGAAAATTAAGCACCTACAAAAGAGAGGTCAGGCTACTGGTCTTTAACTCAGGATTATGGAAGATAATTATGGAACATGCTGAGAAGTGATCTTACCTGTTTCCTCTCCAAGACTGCTCATGAGAATTGTCCTGTCTAATCTCAATGTGATTGATGGAGAATTTTAATTTTTCTCAGGTTGATTATTCCAGCGATTAGAAAGTTATTTCCTAAAATCAAACCCGAATCTTTCTGATAAAATTTTACACCTGGAGTTTTCCCCGTTCCTGTTTGTTTTGTTTTGTTCATTCCACATCTGCTAAACTAGAAATATATGTTAAGATCACTCCAAACTGAGACAAATCTATCCATGCACTAAGTTGCTTTACATGACTCCAACAAAGGGAAATGTTTGAGAGAATTTTTCATGGCTTCTCTCCCATGAACTACCACTTTCGTGAACTTTAATCCTTTTTGGTCCAGGGACCGATTTAGTTGATATTTTTAGCACACAGTATTAAACAAGTAAATGTTAACTTTCCCATAGGAGCACTTTAGTTATATCTCTCTAATGCATGTAGCATATAGGAAGTGGACTAAAAGTTAAGAACACTCTAACAGGCAGCTCTTATCGGGTGGTAAAAGAAAATTGGCAACCCTACCTCTATTGTGTCTTCTGAGGTTGTAGAGGATAATTCTGTCCTTCTTAAAATCATGTAGGTGTACTTTGCCATTCTCCTATGATGGAAATACTACATGCTCAAATATTCAATCTGCTATATTTTCTCCAATTCAACAAACACCAATATCTGACTAATTCAGAATGCATCAGATTAAGTTGTCTTTTCTCCAGGGCAGTCTTCTTAATGCGAGACTACTTTTATTCTTTATGGCTTGATGGGTTTCATCCTCAGGGCTTTGGTTAACATTAGTGATCCTTCAAAAAGCATATTTTTTTGAAATTAATTTCTTTGCCATATCTTTAATTTTATGAGAAAGCGGTCTAAAATCTAATAGAAAGTGATATTTTTTCTATTTTCTTTTTGCTCTCTTTGAAACATACTAAAAAGTGTCTGTGTGCAGAATATAACAGAAGTTTCTAAGTTTGGGTTTAGGAGCTAAAGAAAGAAAATTATTCTCTAGTCAGTTCCAGACATTATTTGAGGAGTAATTCTGTAGAAACACATTAAAACTATCCTTCTTTTAGCCCTTGTTAAATTCTGTGGAGTGGGAAGATAGCAGAATACTCTAGGTGGGTTATAACAGGTTTCAGCATTTTCATGGGTGCAAGTCTACTTATAAAAGCATATGAAGCTTGAAATTGTTAGAAGTCTTTCAGATAACTAAATGTCCTCAGTTTTCAAGATGTCCCGAAATCTTTCTTAGAAAGAGGTATATACTATGTCATTACAAACTAACGCAATGAGTAAGACTGGTAACAGAAACAATCACTGCAGTATCTGCACTCCTGTTCATGCAAGGGTTAAACCCTTATGAAAGTAGAGATGGGACAACATTAAATTCTCCAGATTTAAAACAAGCCCGAGGCTCTTGCATCTCCAAATTTCATCTGCTACAGTTAAAAAAAACCCCAACAAAACCAACAACCAAAAAAACCAGCCAACCAAACAGCAGCAAATTTACAACAGGTGCAGTATGATTCCTGCTTCTGTTATCTGGGTTTATTGGGAAATGACTGCTCAAATGCCTCCATTAATTCCAGCAGCTAAAAGGAAAAAGGTCTTCTAGCAAAGAGCAAAGAGGTCTCTGAGAGAGCCCCTGTGATGATGTTGTCTCAACCCCAGTGCTCTTACTGGGCAATCTGTGGTGTCTATGTGAATTCTCTCTCAAAAGACAGGTGTCCTGTTTCTCCAGTCCTAAACAGTTTAAATCTGTTTACCTTTAGGACACTGATAGATACACAGAAAGGAAGTGTTGCTGTGAAAGGAAACTTTACAGAGATGGAGTATTTTTCTGTTATGGGTATAACTAGAGAATGCTAATATGTTATTGGTGTTGCTAGATAATTGCAAATAACTTGATAATGCAGTCGGTCACTGAGGTTCAGGCTTTCTTTGTCTCTGGCCATGCCCAAGAATGATTGGCAAACAAATTTAGAGAAAGATATTTAAATCTCTTTAAAGCAAATAAATGAACTAGCACTAAAGACTTTACTGGGAAAATACATTTGTTATTTTTTAATGAGTTAATATTATTGATAGAAACAAAAGAAAACAAAATCCCAGCCATCATATTTTAATTTGGTTTTTTTCATAAGCTTGAAGACAGTAACTGCTGGTTTTCAATATGGTCTGGCATTTGGCCTTAGTTAATTAACTACCTATCATAGAGAAATAGAAAAAACTAATATTAAAAGTAAAGATATAATGTCAGTTATTTCAGTAGGCTTCTACATGTATTCAGCAGGTTAATATATACCATCGACACAGATTATTTGGTCTCTTAAATATCACAAGAAAAGGACGAGTTTGTGTGTTCTCAACACAGCCATACAGAAAATTACGGAGGAAGACATAAACACTGACTGAAATGCATGCAAACATTGCAAGAAATCTAAAATAAAAAGCCTTTTTCCTTCTGTTTCTGGTCTAAGCCACCTGGGCTTCTACTTAGGGCAGGCCAGGAACAACTGTCACTTTTACTTATGAATGTGGGTTAATTCTTTAAGAGATGTACTTGTGACCTTCAAACTACTGCTTTGAGTGGCTTGCAGAGAGCCTCAGTGCAGAATATTCAATGTGCCCTTAGGTTTGTGTTTCCATCAGAACAGCACCTGCCGCTAAAGGCAATCAGATCATATACTTATAGCACTTCTTCATGCTTATTTTTTAAAGGTAATGATAGAAATGAATTCAGATGTAATTTAAAATTAAGTGTAGCATCTTTTATACCTTCCAAAATATCTATCTATAAATTACCACTTGTGAATGGAGTTTGAATGAGATAATATCTTATTTTTTTTGTTGAAAATATTGGGAACCTTTAATTAGTCTTAGCAAAGTTTAGGAGGTTTTTTTTGCACTGAAGTAAATCAAAATATATGCTGTCAGGAAATATCAGAATATTAAATCCATATACAGATTTACTTGAGGTGGAAGTGGGATTCTCTGCTCTATCTGAGTAACTCAGGGTTTAAATCCATTATCAGTACTAAATGACACTGTGATTCATTCAATAACCTACTCATTAGACAATCTTCTCTCTCAAAGCAAATCCCAGATAATCTCTTCACATCATATTGCCAAAGGGCCAATCTTAATCAAATCATTTAAGTATAGAATGATCTTTGCTTTCTAAGGCGAGATCAGAAAGAAAATTCTAATGCCTGTTTGATTCCGAACTTGCTGTGTGTGAGACTGGTGATGGCTTTTCTCTTTCATGGTCAGTACATATAAATAAGAGAATCCTCAAACAAGATGCTACAAGATCCTAGTGCATGGATTCATTGACCAAAAGATGAAGGTCAATTTATACTTCAAAACCCATGAGCTGGGTTTTTTCCATTGAGGTTTTTTTCTTTTTGAATGAAATTATTTTGACAGATGCACTAAAAACTTGTCTATAGTTTTGTCCATACAAGTTTGATTAGCCTTACAAAATAACAAAGTTCTCACATGAAATTCATGTTGTTTTCTGCCTATGAATACCTACCCTTAAGTCCATCCAGTCTTCTATATGCATTAAAAAAGTATTTATTATTTAATGTATTTTATATTACTTAGAAAGTATCTACAATTCCATCAAGGATACAATCTTGGCTGTGAAGCACTGCTAAACATTGATAAAAACCACAAAAGATCAACATTATGGTCCTGCTAGTTTTTCTGTACCATGTTTATATTAAAAAAAAAAGGCAAAAAACCCCAAACCCATCCTAACCCAACATTCCCACCCCCTTAATAAAAAGATGATGATTATTCAATGGGTATTTGCTATCAAAATTGTTGGTTGCTATCTGCTCTATTGGCTTTTCTAGTTATATTTTTTAAATATGTGAATAAAAAAAAAAGTTACTTTGATTTTTTTATCCTTGCTGCTTGTTGGCATGCTCAGGGAGTAGCACTTCATGCAGTTCTGCCTATGCTGTAGTTCTCTATTCGAAAAAACCACGACACTGGAATTTTCTCTACAGAATCAGATTTACCTAGAGACAGAGGGAAGGACTCAGGGGATGGGTGAATAAGAATGTAGTCCTTCTAGTCGCTCTCACGAGAATGACACCCACTCCTTGTTATGCAGTCCAAGGCAGGATGCAACTCTGTGCCACCTCTCTCAACCATCAGTAGCTACATGAACCCCTTCCAGTAGATGCACAAACAAATTTGCAATAGAAACATTCCAGATGAATATGGATTACCTGGCAGCTCAGGTGTCAGAAGCAGCTGCTGATGGTACTTCTGTCATATTTTGAAAGATGGAGAACAGATACTTCGCACCACTAAAGGAAAATTGATTCTCTGTATTCTATTTTCCAGGTATCTTTCTGCAAGAGAACTATTGATTTAGACTTTTTTGGGTACATTTATCAAAAGCTTTTTCTTTGCAGCATCAATAATATTTTGCACAGTGAAATTGAAGGGAACTAATACCAAGGATGAACCAAATCCAATTTCTAGCACTTTTCTACCTGTGAGCAAACCACTTAGTGCTTGGGAGACTTAAGATCATCTGTTTGATGATTTCTCTTGCTACATCTTGAATCACTGACTGAGGCCATCTCTGTAAAGGTCATTCGTGGAAGTTTTATCTTAAGCCGTTGTGTCCAAAGAAGACACCAAAGTGTCTGGCATTGATTTTTCTTGCACTGCAACATTGCTCCCAGGAGCAAACTATCAAAGAGCCTATTGATAGAAACATGCCACAAGTCTGTGACTACATAGAATAGAACTACAGGCAATCTCATTTTTTAATATTACCTGTCTTTAACACACAAGGAAACTGCACAAAATCACCTTAAAGTAACTATCTGAGATGTGATATAGAAGTTAAAGATGTGCAATACTCTTTATGGACCAAGACTCCATCAATTGAATCAAATACATAAGGCTTTTATTGGATGCAGTTTCTGTACTTTAGAAATATCCTGGGTGGATATTCCTTGGAGGAGGCTGGGAGAGGAAGAGGATGGAAAATCAGAATACTATTCCTATGGTTATTATAAAATATTGAAATATAAAACCAAGTCATATCCTTTCTAATAGATTTTTGAACAAGTCAAACTCTTCAGAGATTTGTACTGTTCCAGTATTTGAACCACGATGACAGCTGTACCTTGCAGAGCAAAAGCCACTTCCACTTGATCTAGACTCACCCTCCCAAGCCTTATGGTTAGCCCTCTGCTGCATTCTAATTTATTGAAGGAGAGACAGTTTGCCAAGTAAGCAACTATATCCCCTTATGAAAGTCCCAGTGTGATGTAAGTTAAGCAGTGCATATACACAGACACATACAACAGTGATTTTTTACTTTTTGACACCTTAAAGGCTTTTCAGAAGTCATGGTAGCTTCAAAAGTGTCTGCTTTCTAGCAGTATGTATACCTGTATAACTTTTTGTCATTTTTTTCCCTTTGTAGTTTTGCTGACTGCTACAGCTTTTATTCCTGAGACATATCAAAGAATATAGACAACAGAAGTCAAAAGAAGGTAAATTCCTAATTACATTCAAATGTAGTGTATAACACACATTTTAAATTATTTTTTATAGATGATTCATATTTTCTCTTGCAGTATCTTAAATTTCTTTAACTTGATAGCCTAACTGTAGGTAAGAGTCAAGAAGGAAAAAATCAGTGTCTCAGTGGGAAAAAAATAAGTTCAAACGAAACTTTCCTGCTGCTTCTGCAGAAGGAATTTGAGCATATGGATTAATCCATTTTCTCTCTCAATGTATAACATATTATGTAGGAAATCCATTCTTTTTCTCTCAATATCTTGCATATTTAAAATTTATTTATGGGTATTACAGGAGGAGAGGGGAATGTTGTCACTAGATGATGGCAGGATAGGTTCCATGGATTACTCTTAAAGACCATCACTTATTGAAAGGGAACCTGCAAACTGAGCACATATGAGAAAATTGCTGTCAGTAATGCTAAATGTTAAATCCTTCCTCATTTGCTTCCTATAGTACTTTACCACACTTTGCGTGGCTTCCAGAATGATCTTTTGAAAGCCAGGTTTGTACCTGAGCCTCCTTGGGAATGATACACTGCAGAAAAGGGAGCCCTTTCTGAGCAGGATTTCTATATTTTGCCATTTTTAATACATCAATCAGTCATAGCAAACAGTCAGTCTCCCCTGCTAGCAGTCCTGGTGGGTAAGGCAGGGATTTTCAGTGTCAGGTCAAAAACCCTCTCTGGCTCACACGTATTAATGTTACTCTCAGCAGGAGCAGCACACACACCTCAGGCTAACGTTCCCTTCTGCCAGCACCCGGCCTGAACTCAGGGTCATTAATTCAGCCCATGGTGTTCATCCCAAGTCACCCTGACAACCTGGTTACAGGGACAAGTCCTTCATGGAGGTCAGGGCTGCCCACTGGGGAGAGAGGCTGAGGCTTATAAATTAATCTCTCTTCACCACTTGTTGGTCAGAAAGAAAAACACACAGAATGATACAGGCAAGAGTGTTAATCTCTCTTCACCACTTGTTGGTCAGAAAGAAAAACACACAGAATGATACAGGCAAGAGTGTGATCTACATCTCGACAATTATATTGAGTTACAGTTATTATGGTCAGTCCCACCTGGGAACCTTGTGGACAGTGATCTTCTGATCAAATTGGAACTGCTCTGCATTACCATTTTAATAATTTTTTGAGCTATCAGTTTAGAAAATTTTCTGAAGGAACAAACTTCATCCTTACCACTTTCCAGATACGAAGGGAGAAATTGCATCCCACCTTTCTTGAATTGTTTTAGTAGCACTTGCCAGAGTTGATTTAGTTCCAGTAAAAATATAACAAAGACAACTGTCATTTACCAGTTTATCTGGATTAACTTTGAATTGTTTCTAAAGGTAATATATCAAAACATTTTAAAAGAAAATAAAGTTTAATGCAGAAAGGAAGATTTTTCCATTATAAAGAACTAGATCTCCTTTTCTTTTTCCTTTATCCCTTTTTTTTTGTGTAAAGAGATGTAGGTCCCCAAACATCTGTAAAACAAAAGAGAGAGGAAATATCAAGGGATTTATAGTATGCTACCTACAAGTTTGAGATCTCTTCCTTTGAACATATTTCATTCCATTCCCTGTAGGATTTATTTCATATTTCCTAGGCCTTTAGGGACGGTGGGGTTGAAAGGAAGTTGGACTACAGTATGAAGCCAACAGGGCAAGAGACATGAGCTGTTTTGCTGATTTCAGAATAAGATCTAAGTTTTTCAGAAAAAAAACCCATTTTTTTCATTACCAAAGGCAGATTTAAAAGGCTATTTAGCAATCGAGGAGAAAAAGTGCATCAGCATATTGTGCCATGATAAAAGTTCGCATAAAGGGCATTTGCTGTGGCAGATATATTCTAAGCAGATTTATAGCTATGCTGCACTGTTTTCCAGTATGAACAGAACATCGAAGAATTATAAATGAAACATCTTTTTGAATACTTACTGTTTTTCAAATTTATTAAATATATATCTGGATGGATCATCACGGTCGTACCATGATTTCTGTAAAATTGTAAAAAATCGTCTTCATTTTGGTGAAGAATTTCAGATTCCATTATCTCTTAAATGAGGAACTACACTATTAATAAATACATACAGTGGGCCCATTGTTACAAACTCTAGCTGTAGTTTAGTAAATTTCAGCTATCCCACCTTGTTCTACTTGCTCAGCTATTCTAAGATGGCATACAAACAATAGGATTTAATTTCATCTGCTACAGCTTTTCTTTTTTGGGACAGAAGGGAAGAAAAAACTTAGAAATTCAGTTCTCAGTGATTAATTTCTAATAATAATTCACCACCTAAGAGTTACAATGAAAACAGTAATAGAAAAGGAACATTTGACTTGGTATCTTCAAAGCTCTGGAATAAACAGTTTCCAGGCAGCTCTCATTACATTCTTGTGAAGCAACTGTTAACTAATATTTTGATTTCACAGATGAAAAGCAGACTCTGGAAGGAGATATGAATCCCCAAACTCCAAAAGAGATTCAGTAACACATCTGGAATTATCTTCAGTCAGCAAATAATAGTTCTTATACCCGCTTGAGCCCTAACTTCCTATCGCTTTTATTTAAAGAAACTAACATTTTGAATCACTACGTCCTTGGTGTGTAAAACTCTACCAGGCTGATGCATAATTTGGTTAGGAATTGGTCCGTACAATACATCCATATTCCCCTCTTTTTTTTTTCTGGTTTCAAACTTAATGTGTGTCCATCTGTCAGTGTCCTGTATGCTCTGAAATCTGCATAGCACATTCTCAGCTTTTATGCAAGCTATAATCCCATGATATTGTAAAAAGAAAATAGAAGTATCATTTCAAGACACAGCTCATTGAACCCATTTTAATTAAAACTTTTTGAAATAGATTTTATAAACTTCCTAATCTTAGCTGCAGATTAGTTGCCTGTTTATCGGATGAATGCACTAGGCACATTTTGGTTTGCATACTTAGAGATTACAGCCCTATTTTGTCCTGAAGGTATTTTATTTGATGAGGTCCATTTTAAGCAGCCTAATTCATGAATTAGCTGCCAATGTAGGGCATAAACCCAATCTAATTTGAGGCACCCACATAATTTATTCTGCATGATGAATTCTCCCAAGGAAGCAGCAGAGCAGAAATACCTTTCACCAGTAAAGAGAAAGCCATGAATTTAGAATGGCAAAAAAACTCAAACCCCAACAACAAACAAACAAGAAAAAAAACCCTCAACAATTTACTAGTACACAATTCTTAGCACAAAATATTTAATCCAAAAAACACACGCATAATAATGTTTAAATTTTTTTTCAAGGACACCTTAAAAGTGAGTAATATCCAGACAGTGTAACATTAATGTAAATCATTAACACAATTTCTAAAACTTTTCTGTAGTACATGGGCAAGGAGGAATTTTGGAAATAGCATTAATCCAAGACATTCCAATCTGGATATACAGGTAATTCTTCACCCATTCTGCCAAGCAGAGCTAACCAAATTTCATGTGCCATCTGATTGTTACAGCCTCTTCAGCTGGACTTGTTCCCTGCTGAGTTCAAATCCAATAAATGCAGATGCATAATTGTACATCAATTTTCTGATTTACTTGTTTTGCAATTCATCTATGGCCTGCAGCAGCTTTCAAAAGCCCTTGAGTCAAAATGGTCTGAATTTGAGCATTAAAGCTTACAGAGTTCCAGGCAATCTTCCCTCTCTTTTTGAAACTTTTCTGAATTTGAAGTAGAAAACAGCCTGCTGCTTACTGAGACCTTCTTTAAGCTGAGAAAGATCAAAAGTAAAGGATTGCAAGAAGCAAATCACTCTACTCAGTTAAGTGCACCTGAATATTTAGCAGTGATATGCTTTCGAATCTTGCCCTCACAGATAGGTGAAACATTTTTCATTTGTATATAAATAAATTTTAAACTCTTGTAGATTTGGTAATGCTTGATATAGTGGATGATATCTCCTTTACTTTCTTTTTTTTTTTTTTTTAAATTCTTTTTTAAAATTCTTTTTAGTATAAACTCCATGCACAGGACCTGCCCAACTGGGTCAGATTCAGGTATCCATCTAGATGGAGAACCTGCAGTAGTCAACACACTGGGATAGAGCTGATGAACAAAGCAAGGACACAGTGATTCTCCCTTGAACTGTTCTTAAAGATTTTGTCAATTAGAAGTTCATGAATTGGCTGTTCCATGAAGACTACAGTGATGAACAGCTGTGCTAGGGTAGGTTTCTTCATGAAGCATTTCACAGACCCTTTATCCTTCAGAAAAAATGTGGAAATCACCATCAAAGAATGAGCAAGAAAATTGTGTGAGGTTTTTTTTAATCTTAGTTTATTCTAAAAAGACTTGTTATTTCAATAAGTGTTATCTACATCTTGAACTTTTAAAATACAGAAAAATCATTATCTACTACGCTTTGCTCTTTTCTAAACATACTGCTTTTAACGTATCAGTTTTGTTGCTACACAGACCATTCTGTATCCTTCTCTGTATATTTCTGTACGAGTTTGAAAGCAAACCAATGAGAGACTAGAAATCAAAACTACGATTTAGTAGGAAAATTAAAAATAAGTGCAGTAGTACAGAAAACCTGACAGAGTCAGGATACAACCTGACACCCTGTCGGGCAGGGTGGTGGTAGCAGTCTGATCAAATGGTGGCTGCAGTCCTCCTGCAGTGATAGATGTGGTTCTGTTGAAGCGGTGATCCTGTAGAAGGGTCTGGTCTTCTTCTGAAAGTCCAGTGGTGGTCATGCAGCTCTTGTCCTCTGGGAACCCAGTAGGTAGGGGCTGATCATCGAGTCCAACCTCTGTCCTAACACCTCAATTAAACTAAACCATGGCACTGAGTGCCACATCCAATCTCTTTTTAAACACGTCCAGGGATGGTGATTCCACCACCTCCCCAGGTAGACCATTCCAATATTTTATCACTCTTTCTGTAAAAAAGTTTCTCCTAATATCTAACCTATATTTCCCTTGGCGCAACTTAAGACTGTGTCCTCTTGTTCTGTCAGTTGTTGCCCGGAAAAAGAGACCAACCCCCACCTGACTACAACCACCTTTCAGGAAGTTGTAGAGAGTGATAAGGTCACCTCTGAGTCTCCTTTTCTCCAGGCTAAACAACCCCAGCTCCCTCAGCCGTTCCTCATAGGGCTTGTGTTCCAAGCCCCTCACCAGCCTTGTTGCCCTCCTCTGGACACGCTCAAGTGTCTCCACGTCCTTCCTGAACTGAGGGGCCCAGAACTGGACACAGTACTCAAGGTGCGGCCTCACCAGTGCTGAGTATAGGGGAAGGATGACTTCCCTGCTCCTGCTGGCCACACTATTCCTGATACAGGCCAGGATACCATTGGCCTTTTTGGCCACCTGGGCACACTGCTGACTCATGTTGAGTCGGCTGTCGACCAGTACCCCCAAGTCTCTTTCTGCCTGGGCACTCCCCAGCCACTCTGTTCCCAGCCTATAGCGTTGCAGGGGGTTATTGCGGCCAAAATGCAGGACTCGGCACTTGGACTGGTTAAACTTCATCCTATTGGACTCAGCCCATCTATCCAACCATTCCAGGTCTCTCTGCAGAGCCCTCCTACCCTCCAACAGATCGACACATGCTCCCAGCTTAGTGTCATCTGCAAATTTACTAATGAAAGATTCAATACCCTCGTCCATGTCATCAATAAAAATATTAAACAGAGCTGGTCCCAGTACAGACCCCTGAGGGACACCACTGGTGACTGGCTGCCAGCTGGATGCAGCACCATTCACCACCACCCTCTGGGCCCGGCCATCCAGCCAGTTCTTAACCCAGCAAAGAGTGCCCCTGTCCAAGCCGTGGGCTACCAGCTTTTCCAGGAGTATGCTGTGGGAGACAGTGTCATCCAGGTAGGAATGTTCCTCCCCCTGGGCAGAGCATCTCACAATGGGAGGATGTAATTTTATGAGTCATGCAGTGAGGCTGGATGGCCCATTAACAGCAAAATATCTCTCTGGAGGGAGTTATCAGGGATATGTCACGGAAGAGATAAAGAACCCTGCCCCAACTGATTTCAACAGATAGTGATAGAATACATACTTTTGGTGACATCTTACATTTAGACAATTTCCTACTTCTATTTCATCCTTTAATTTGAGGGGCCAGAGCTGACTCGGTGACCAAGATAAGTGTATTTTCATCTTTATTCACAAAGATTTCAATATCTTTTTCCTGAGAGGTGATAACTAATTTGGAAGTCATCACTGTGTTTCCATGTAGAGCTGAAATATTTTCTCCTGTGAGCTTTACTTTGTATTAACTGTCTTCGGGTTCCATCTGCTATTTTATTGCCTAACCTCTCAGTTACATGGCAGATTTTTGCACCTCTTTGAGGTTAATATTCAGTGACAAGCCTAAATACATTCATTTCAATGAATTCTGTCCCCTAACTTACAATCTTTTCTCTGCAATAATTAGCGATATCCTATATGTCAGAGAGTCTATAAAGATCATTAGGGAAACTTGCTTGGAACTGCCCTTCTTTGTGAAAATTGCTACCTTTTCTTTAGCATGTTACTAATTTATGACAGTGTCAACTCCACAAAGCTGGGCGATACTGAAATTTCATGGAAAAGTGTTGTACTTTTCAGTATTAAATCCACTTCTAATTCTTACAATTAATATAACTGTGGATGTGGTTAAAGTAAGACATAAGTCTGCAGAGTGCAACCTATATATTAAATAGGAACTTTGGGAAACAATATGTCCTCTTGGAAATAAATAAATTATCCCTCTGCAAGGACTTAAAGAGCACAGTTGCCTGTCTCAAATATTGTCAAGGCCATAGAAGAAACTTGCTATAAGAGAAGCCACAGGATTCCACAGCAGGAATTTGAGATAAGCTCAGAAGGGAGGAGTTATAACAGGAAGTTGCTATTCCAGGCCTATTGGAGGTGAGATCTGGTTAGCTCATCCTGGTTAATGTATCTGGACAAAAATTCCAACTGTGGCAAACTGTGTGAAAGGAAGCAACTGCTCATGCACATATCACCCCAAGCTGGCACCTGCAACCACCACCAACCACTGAAGCACCCCCAGACTAATTTCTGGGGCCTTCCACCAGACGACTGGGCGTGATCCACAGTATTAAAACTCCCCCCAGGGCAGGTAGCAGGGCATTCCCACCCAAATGTGAACATACATTAACCTCTTGAATTCTGTTTTGCGGGCTTCCCCCACCCTAGATTGATCAAGATGTCCAACTATCACTTCGAACAACAGACATCTAAACTGCAACAATCAGGTCTCATCGGCCGATCCACAGGTGCTGACAACTTTTCTCTCCACTATCTACCCTTGTCCCCTCTTTCTCTTTCTTTCTTTCCCTTACCTATTTCCTTAAGTGATATTTTCATACTTTTATATTGTCATATTACTATAGATAATAACCCAAACAGTTATACCTGCTCTCCACTGCAACCAAAGTTTTCTAAAATATATACATATTTATATTTATATTATTTATATTTATATTTATTTATAAACACTGACCATTCTGTGTCATTTCTCTCTAATCCACCCCAAGGGACCTATCAACAAGAACCCCAGTCACCCTCGCCTTCAGGGCTGGTTGCAACATCCTCTTAGAGAAGTCAACTACCAGAACCTGCTACCAGACCATTGCAAGTTCATTCAGTAGCTGGGGGATGATTGTGCTGAAATGCACACTGAAATTTTAACTATCATCTGGGTCCAAGGACAAAGAGTTCACAGTATTACATCATGCTTGGATTTTAGAAACTGGAGGAGGAGCAAGGGAACAAGTACTACCTAAGGAATCAGATAAATCCCACAGTATAGCAAGTCACAATTTGATTTGTTACTGTGAGAGAGAGACAATCGCAGAACTGGGGGTTTATTTTAAAATATTATGGAATTAATCATATTACGACTTCCAAGGGAGCTCCTTTTTTTAATAAGATGAGGTTCAGAACATTTCGGAGCAACTGCTATTCAATAATTGCTAAGTACTCAGCCTTTGATAGCACAAAACACTCAAGACTTTTTTATCCATTATTAGTGCATAGATGAAAAAATAATTAAGATTCTGAAAAGTATTGAGTTTCTGGTTATGCAATAACATGTTGACACATCCAAAATTATTGGATATTCTGAAAGCACTGATATGAAATATAAATTTAAGGTTTAAAACCTTAAGAAGTGAAGAACTTGTCTTAAGACAACTTGTCTTGAGAAAAAAACAATGACTTCCTCCAACCCTCCCTGTGCACTAAGTGAAATAAGTTGGAATACTCCCACATATTTTTTGCAGCAATTGATTCTTCTGTCTGGTGTCAAAATATAGGCCAAAACCTGCAAATTTTGCTCAAACCGAACAAGGAAGAAAACCTTAATTTTATCAGATCTGAAACATAACATTTTAAGTAATTTTGAGCATAAGCAAAGGATTGGGAAACTTATAGCTTCTGCATATTTTTTGTTGATTGAAGTGTTGCTAGAGACAAATAATTCTAATTATTTTATTCCCTTCTTGGTTGAAAACCTAGGCATTATATATATATATATGTAAACTGGTCACTGTATTAAAAACAAACAAATAAACACACAAAAAACCCCACCAAAAACCTACAAACCCCACACAGAGAAGGGGCAACTGGAGCACCTAAAATCTATCCACGTTTCATTATAGTGAACTTTGCATATTCCTGGGTAGTAGACAGTGTGGATTTAAACCTCCTTGGACAAAAAGAAGGAAATTAATAATGTAATGCAATCATTGGCTGGTGCTCTGAGATTTTAAGTTCTGGGGAAGCACAAGACCACTGCTACAATCTCCAGCTTAATGAAAAACATGAAGTTCACATCCTCATTTTCATAATTTCCCCTTTGCTGCTGACAGATGAAATTAAATAAAAATGTTGTGCATTGGGCCAGACGGAGATCTTGTTTGAAAGAAGTGCGAGCAAAAGCATTAAAATAGTTTTGTTGCTGTTCAGTAATTAAAACATTATTTGTTCACCACTAACTGTGGCATAACAAAGGACCACAGTTAATTGTCTCCCAGCTGTGGGATTAACACTAAAACAGAGAAAGAGCTACAAGGAGAATTCAAAAAAATCTTGAACTTGAACAGAAAAGAAAATACATTAAAATATGAATGTGATTTCACATATTTCTCAACTCACAGATGCACAGATGCTGTTTGAATCAGGTGAGCTTTCTGTTGTAAAGGTTCATTTTGTAGTTTCACAGCTCAGCAAAACGAGGGATTAAGGCAGATTAAGTGTCACTGGTAAATTGAACTTTTAGTAAAGGATAAATTCAGAATCTGTTTCTGTTCCCGACTTGCATGTTTAAAAGCAAATATTACAAAGAAAACCCTGGTCCTTGCCCACAGACATTTAGCAGAAGGCTGGATTAGGGTCTATGCATCTGGCAAAGTCTTCTCCTTGTCATCAGCAGGCAAAGTGGCTCAGAGCAGGTTGACAAGTTGCGACAGATGCACTTGGCGGTGGTCCTGTAAGCAACTAAAACCACTCGTTCATGACACACATGCACTGCCAGGGACTGGAACTTCTTCTTGTGGCAATGTCACACTTGCCCATTCCTGCATGTCCAGGGCTTGATGCTGCTCCACTGCTGCACTCTGGCTGGGCTACTTCTGGCCAGCGAGCCACTGGGGCCCTGACCTGCAGTGCAGCTGAAAGAGGTTGGTGCCATTGGAACAGAAAGGGCATTGTTTATGGCTTAATGCAAAAACCAATAAAGCAATGGAAAATATGGTCTAAGTGAAGTTTGCTTAGAACCTTAACTGGCTGAAGGAAACAAAAAAATCCTTCTCAGCTGCTGCCACTGAGGATTTTTTATTCATAATCACAATTCACAATTTAGCGTTCAAAATATATTATAATCCTCTAAAGTCCTTTTTCTTGAAATAGGGAGACACATTTTAAGTATCTGGTACAATTTCTAGGAAAGAAAAGAAACCCATAGAGTAATTACTAGTTATTAATTCTGCAACAGATTAGTATGTAAGCAAAGAAATGTAGCATCTTGGTTTATTACAGTAATATACAGTTCATAATAGGATGAAATCACAGAAGAAATTGTAATATTCAGTAAAAAATGAGCTCAGGACGACACATACTGACTTCTCCAAACTGATGCATGAACCAAAGGCAAAAAAGATGAGTTTTCTAATAATTAGACAGACTAAGAAAGAATTAAATATTAAGTTATCTAAAAGGCAGCAGGAACGGGTTTGTGATTTTATGTTTAATTTTTGGGGTTAGAGATTTTTCCTTTGAGAGCAAATGACTGTTTCTGTGGCTTATACCTAATTTAAATTCTAAGTTTTCTGAACTCCATGTGCATCTCCCTGTACTGAAATGAACTGAATATTGCAGGCACTTAATTCACATGGTGTTAAGACAAGCCAAAGTCATGAAAATGCCATGGTGCCATTTAGTGAAAATTTATCTTTCACTGGGAATAGTTGAATTAGAACTGAAATGAGATTGGAAATAGTCTTCTGTTCTGTAAACCTTGCACTTGGAAGACAATGCATCTGTTTAATACCTTGCCACTTCTATCATTCTATGCTCTACCTGAAACTGTTCTAACAGTAGTCACGTGGGTCTTCTCTCCTATTTCTTTTGTAAAGTTAGCCTAATTATTATGAATATCACCTATTTATTCCTATGACTGTTTTTCCAACCCAGAGATGTATGTATCATGCTTAGTCTACCTCATGCTTGAATACATTTAGGAGCAAGAGAAATTAAATTCTAGTTAATTTGAGGCTAAGAGGAAGATGTTATTTTTCTTTAGCAAACCACTCTATCCACTGTTCCTAAACATTCTCAGATTGTGATTGCTATTATTATTTTAGTAATAAAGCAGGAGCTAATTTGGGGAAATTAAAAAAAAACTCCATGAAAAGAAATCTATGAAAGGAAGGTTTGTTTGGGGGATTTTTTCTCAAATTTTCAGACAATAAATATATTCTTTTTTTTTATTTCCATACATAATTAACTGTTAATTAGTATTGCATATAAATTATTACTGTGATCATACTTTACTGATGTTGTAAATAAATATAAAATCTTTATATGATTAATTATTTTCTCATTTCCATTGGGCAATCAGCAACTCTATGTCAACATACAAGTTAGTGAATATGAATGATTGCATCTGCTGCACCTCAAGGGGGACTACTCCATTAATCTTAAGTGAGCATTTATTTTGTTCCAATTTTCACTCTCTTCTTTGTTTGATCCTCTTTCCTTAAGACGTCTTTAGTGAAAGAAATATATCCACGTTCCTAGGGGTTTATCAAAAGACCAGATGCAGTTTATTGCCAGAGACTTCAGTGTCCTCTGTACAGAACCTAAAGTATGGGCCAGTGTCAACAACAATTTCTTAACTGTTGGGTACTAGAAATGTACGTGAAGCAAAATAGCTGAATTTTGAATTGGAGCAATTTCATCATCTCTCCATGTGGAGTGCTATTCTATGTTTATTAAAAAACACCGTAGAACCAGAAAAATAAATTATGCTAGCTCTGAATACAAAGTATTATGTCAGTTAATTTTAAAAAGAAACATCAAGAAAGATATCATTTTAGAGGAAAGAAAATGTGTAGAAATATCAGGAATTATTTTTTTTATCAAATATATAATTTAGTATCAATATTGTACAATTTTTTTCCCTCACAGTTGGTCAAACATATTTTCCCTGTAGTAAATGAAAGTTATGAGTTTTAGAACTTAGCTTTGTTTCAATTATATTTTGAAGAGAAAACACCTTTCTGATTCAATTATTCTGCTTCTTATCATTGGTAGGTCAGTGCAGGCACTTGGCTCGATCCACTGGTATAGCCCCAGGGTGCCTCATCAACCTCTAGCACTGCAGCTCCTCACTGTACTGTTAGAGCTTGTGTTCGGGTCCATATAGGAAAGCCACACTTAACAGCAGTAGAATGGATATTAAGAAGGCATGATGTTGCCAGGTAGCTTTTTTAAAAAAAATTAAATGTCTTTAAAATTTAATTTATTTTAATTTAATTAATTTTTAATTTTATTTTTAATTTAATTTTATTTTTAATTTAAATTAAATTAAATTTAATTTAAATTTAATTTTAAATATTGCCAGTATCTCACCTTTTCAAGATGCAACACGTATGTTTTTTTCCAGGTCTAGTGTGCTATTCCAGAACATACACAGTGTGTACACACACAAGAAGTGTACATGCACTTACATATTTACATATATCCCAGCTAATTGTGATTGATAGTTTCATGAATATCTGAAAGAATTGCCTAGATATTAACCCCTTTAACTGAAAAAAAGTGCTAAATTTTAATTTAGCTAATTAATTTTCATCTTCTTAAAATGTTCTTGAAATTTCAGCTAAGGAAATACTAAAGAGATCCAGTCTCTCTCTCTTCTACTGCTTCTTCTTCTTCTTTTTGTTTTTTTTGGGGCAGGGAGGGGGTATTGTGTTCGGTTTTTTTTTCATTGCACCTAATTTTTTTATGTCAGATGCAAAGACAATTTGTTTGAGTTCACATGATGTGCAATTAAACACATATTTACTTCAAGAACTGATATTGTTATTCCATCCGTGTGTTGATAGCCATGAGTAAAGCCACAAACAATTCTGTTTTCATGTACGTTACTCAGGTCTCCAAAAATTCTCACAGGTTTTAAACTGTTTTTTAAACACAGTTGTTACTACACCTTTCATCTTCCAATGAGGAAAAAGAACCCAGTTTTCTGTTGTGGCTGCCCCATCCCTGGCTGTGTTCAAGGTCATGGAGCTATGAAAAAGCTGTTCTAATGGAAGGTATCCCTGCCCATTGCAGTGGGGTTGGAAGTAGATGCATTTTAAGGTCTCCAACCCAAACCATTTGATGGTTCTACGAACTCCAGTGCCCTTGGGAAGGAGAGCAGCCTCTGCAAAACTCTGCCAGAGCAGAATTACACAAGATAAAAACCCTAGATGAGAAAATAGAGAACTACTAAACCACAGACAGGAAATTAAGAACACATGCTGCAGTAGCAGACAAATCCCTACTTTTGCTCCTTTTACAGAAAGGCTACCAAGACAACCTAGGTCTCAATTCCATGTGTCTCTCCACAGGGAATAGCATATTCAAGCAGTAAAAGTGCACTTAACAAAGTCGATGTGAGGAACATGTATCAGCTCTCACTGAACGTGAAACAACTGTTACGAATTCCACTGGACACACAAAGTCCATGTTTTCCTCTTAATCATAGCTGGTTTGGCATTGTGGGATCATTCTTGGTTGCTCTTGATTTACATATGTGGAAAATGAGAAATGTGCCTGAACTACTCTGCACATTTTTAATTTATTCTGCTGGTGTATAGTGCTACACTTGTCATGGAGGAACAAAAACGCCTAATTCTAGATTTCCCAAGGTATGGTGACAATCCAAAAAAAGTAATACTTATAACTATTGAGCTATGTCATGCAACCCAAATACTTTCCTGAGGTTAATGCTAAAAGCTATGAAATTTCTTTCCAAGATTGACCAGAGTCATTTTCAATTCACCTGATTTGGTGAACTAGTTGGCATATTTTAGCAATTACATTTCAGCTGTGACTATTTTGGACCAAAGCCCCATGGAATTTTGTGATTACTGCAATTCACTTGTTCTGTTATCAGGATTAAATTTCTAATCCGTATTTTGTTTATTTAGCCTTCTTCTTTGAAGACACAAAGTATTTGTATGGCCACTACAACCAGATAGTCAGGTACAGGCTATTTCTGTCCTTTGGATGTTGTTTCCAGACATTCTATTCAAAATATCTATGTAAACCAACTGCTCTTGTCAAGCTGTTTTGACAGGAATAGCTGGCTACTTCAGGAACAGCATGTGCAAATTAGATCAACTAATTGCATTCACAATAGAAAAAGCTACTGGCACACTCTTTGTGAAACAGCATTTTTCAGGAAATACAAAATATTTCTAGGTACTAATGCCGGCAGATAAGACTACAGATAAACAAAGAGACTTCAGTGGATCCAGTGGAAGTAAGTATCTGAATGTGCTTCAGAAACAAACATAATTTACCATTGTCCACAATTTGAGATAAAGTTAATTTTTTAAATTTTTTTTTTTAATCAGGATGGAACTAATCACAAAAATTTTAAAACCCGGTTACATTATGTGACAAATATGTGAAGATCCTGGAGGTAAGTTTTAAACCTTGATTGTCAAAACGGGTTACAATCGTCTTATTTAGCATTGTTGATGGATATTTTATAAAAACAAAACAAAACAATTTAACACAGTAACACACTTTAAAGTTAAACAACCTTAGAAATTATACAGCATTTGTGAAATGTATACACCGTCATCTTGTTAAAGCCTTCAGGTATTCATATGGCATAAAGCTAGTTCAATTACTTCCAAAACTGGTCATTTTTCTTGAGGATCAGTAGCCAGGCAAGATAACATTTCTCAGGCCACACTTGTCATAATGGATTTACAACTTCAGAAAAGTCAAAGAAAAAAGCATTGACACTGACATACTGAAGTGGCCTGCTTAAGTGACTCTGTAGGAAAATACCTGATAGCTGCAGTCCTTATTTAAGACATCGTATTCAGTGAAATTTTCCCGTCATGTTTACCTTGTCTACTTTCTTCTTCTGAAATCTTGTAAGATTTGATAAAACTTTCAAAAAACTATACCACTTACCATAGTAAATTTTTCTTCAGAATATATCTAATCAGTTTTTGGAACTAATAATTTATAAATTATCCTATCTTTCAGTAATTAAGTAGACCACACTTTGAAAGAGCTTTCAAAAAGACAAGCATTATTATGTTTCTTGTATTTGATTCTAGCTTCCAATTTTTCAAATTTGTTTCCAAGAATCCTTCACACACTGTCGAAACCTGTTTAGCTTCACCCTTTGATATCCTTCATAATAATCTCCTGTGATTTCCTCTTTTCTGTTACATTTTCATTTCACAGAGTTCTTCATCATTCCTTACTATTTCCCAGAGAGTGTTATTTACTTCACCTATTTTTTTTTTCCATTGAGCGTTGTCTTTCCTTAAGAAACAACACTTCCATTTCATTAGGGGTATGTACTCCAGTATATAAACCCAGAAACATACTCCACACCCACCTACTTGCCATGACATTTCAGTTACTTTAGGACTATATCTGTAGTGAAAACTGGTCATATTTCATAGTGAATATTTCTGACACAAACAACATATTTGTTTTCACTGGGCCACATGGCTCTTAATTCTGAAATTGAGGGTGTTTGGAGCACAGGGTCATGTAGCCTGCTCTTTACACCTGTCTGAATCTGGTTGTTTTCAATTCCAGATGAAGAACTTGACAGAGGGCAAGTAAAATTTCCAGAACCAACAGTGGCAGCTGAAAGCTCAAAGTTACACATCATTGTCTAATCAACATCATACAACTATGAGCTGCATTTTCTTTTCTATCTCTTTCTGACTATTCTTTCCAAATACCTGAGGATTTTCTTCACAGCCTTTTCCCTTTCCTCTGAAATGGAGAGGTGTTTTTTAGGGGTATTATTGTGCTAGCTATTAGACAAATGGGACTGAGATCTAATATCGGAAATAAAGGATCATCAAGGAAAACTTCATTTATACAAATTGGAAAGAGGCTACAAGTACTAGTATAAGACTGGCAGTTTCTCTCATGCTGACCAGAATAAAACATTTCTTTGTGATTTATTCTTCTGTAAATTGCATCAGTAGCAATATTAAGACAACATAAGACTCACATTCTGGAGTATTATTTTCATTCTCAAGAGCAATTACCAAGAAACATGTTTTTAACACATTTTGGTTCATCCTAATTACAGGAAGGTTTGTAACACTGACAAATATTAATCATTATCATAATAAGGGATTGTAAATCAGACAGCAGATTTTCTCTGTACTGTATTTTATGATTCTTAGTCATATCTTTATATCTTCCATTTTCCTAGGCAAAAATATAGATATCTATCATAAAGTACAATCACAAGTCATTATGGAAGTATTACTAGAAAAAACGAGCTGATCTAAAGCATGATGACAATCATAGCCTTATTTTATTTAGAAAGTATTCCTAATTCCAACTAATATTAAACATCCTCATATTTTCCTGACTATATTAAAACTATTGTTTATGGGTATATGTGGTTCCTAACTTATAAGCACATATGTTTGCTTTTTAGTTCATTTTAAAGTCATCATTTCAATGAGTCTACTTAATTAGGACACACATATCTAAGCTTTTCCTTCACCGTAACCTAATTCCTCAGTCTCAGTACAGGTACATTTTAGATTATAGTCAACTGAGTAAAAACATCTGCTTAATAACACTAATAATTAACATAATTTATTTCAAAATTGGACTATTATAGGCAGGAATTAAGATAATAAACTTGGAAAAATCTGAGATATTATTCTAAACTTTAATTTTTATCCATACAACAGCTTGAACTGAGAAATTTGACTCCTGAGCCTGAACAACTTGACCTGATTCCTCAGAAATAAGAGTCTAATAATTTCACTCTTTAAAGTATACTAAATATCTTATTGTGGGAAGCAATATTACTAGAGGAAAACTGCAGATGACTGGAGTGCTACAATGGAAAGGACAAATGACACAATTAAGCTACTTGTCCAGTGTATGGTTAGTATAGTACCTAGCAACCTTGTTTTGGAAAATTGACAACATACAAAAATTTGTTCTTTATTATAATCATAGATATGTTGACTATTATGCATATGACAAACTGCAGGCAAAGGTAGTGTTCTCAAAAACAAAAAATACGTAAAAATATAGTTCTTTTAAATGACTTACAGAGTAATGTTCTGAGGTGTTATGAAATTTTACTAGAAATTTTTCTGGAAATAAATGGAAATTTCACACTAACCAGCTGGTCCATCATTAATGAAAAATGCTCTATTTTTTTAATAGAACCATTAATATTTGAATGATTACATACGTATATGGAATCTCAGACCCTTTCTTGCAGTACTGAAGTGACCTGGCATTCACAGAGCACTGCATACTACAGGATGGAAGTCTCTTAATCATCGTTGTTCCCAGTTTGACAAAAGTGCAGATTTGCAGGGTGGGCCTGTTGTTCAACTTCAGACAGCTTTTAGCGATACCTGTTTTTAGCATGGTTCAACTCAACTTCTGTAAGTAACTGTGTCCCTCTAATGACGTGATGCTGCTATACAAACATCTATAAATGTTCAAAAATACGAGCACAGATTTGCAGATAGTAGCAAAAATTACAGATGCATCAACATATGGATGAGAAATAATTTGATCCACGAAGGTCTGATTGTTCTTACATTAAAACAACAGGCTTATTGTTTGTCCTTTCCATTCCTGGAGGATTAGGCTGCAAATGCCTCAGTGCCACGTGCACAGCCTTCTGCATGCAAATGGTTTCAGCAATAACACCTGTCCCTGTCAAGCTGTGCTGGGAAAGTGTGCATTGGGGTGTTTAAAAATGACACCATGACAGTTGAGATCATCTAACATGCTCAAGGTAACAGGCTCCTGCCTTAATCACAAGGGGCTGGAGCCAGGGCATAATCAGTGATGGGTCCTTAACTGCAGAATTTGTTCCTCGCCTCAGTTCATCGGAGACTGAATCTTGCTGATTTCTCAGGCATGCCGCAAGACCCATTTGTTCTCTGAGGCTTTTCCAGAGGAAAGAAATAAAATGAGGAGAGTTTTCAGATGGTTTGACAGGTGATCTGGAAAGTCATTGTCAGTTTTTCTTTAAAAGTAGTGCATAAGCCTCTGTAAATACTCAAGGAGAGGGAAGGCAGGCACAGTTTCCAGCACAAAGAAACAGCTCACTGCAGATCGAACTAAACTCCATGCAAATCATTTTATAAGGTTCTAGGGACACAAAACTTTCCTAAAACTTTAGAAACACTCTCCGGTCATGCTTATTGCAGCTACTTATCTCTTATATCTGATTAACTAATACTGCAGTATATGGACAACTCATAAGCAAGATATTCTGAAAGGTAGCACTCGCATGATTAGTTGAAGCCCTATTGACTAACTTAGTTTGTCTGAGATTGAGAATTGAGCATTTAACTTACCTGCATAAGAAATGATCTGTTTTTTGAAGAATGTGGTGTTTTTTCTTTACTTGTTCACTACTTTTAAATATATATAAATAAATATTTGCCTACTTTTGGTATATAAAAACTTTGAGATTCTCTTTTGTGCCCAAAAGCACTCACAATCAGGTACGCTTTGTAGAAATGAAGGAGCAATCAGTGTTTATCCTGTAGAATGAGAATACTTAAAAAAACCTGAGTGGAGAATTGTTAGGACAGTGGGCCTTACAGCCTGTGTATTACAGAAATATAGCTATTCACTTTTTAATTGACAGCCACCTCTAATTGAAAGCTTGACTTACTGCCTAACCTTGCAATACAAGGTAGTGAATTTTTATTTAAATTCCCATGAGAATGCTGAGTATAAACACAATATAGAGGATACAACACTATCAAGGTCTTCAGGATTCAAATTTTCTAAATGGATCTGTCAGAGGAAGAATACCTTTTTCTCAGAGCTGTCCTGCTTATGACAAGGCCTCTAAAAAACCTTATACCCCAAACAAAATACCCTCCACACTTAATAGCTACATTTGGCTGAAGAGCATTTTGTTTACTTAGCCTGATTATAGCTAGTAAAAAATTTATCACACTTTCCAATAATATGGGTACTGAACTGCTTGCAGAGTACATGATAAAAATCAGAGGTGTTTATTTTATGAGTTATTCTCCACTAGCTGCCGTTATTCTCAAGTAAGGCTGTATTTAAAAATGTTAGTGAAGACAAAAAGCCCAACTTCGTCATTTTTCGGAAGTTTGCTAGTTTTACGTCTGAGTATATTAGGAACCAGGGCACACAGAGCGGCACTGCATGCCACTGATTTCATTTTTCTTTTTGCATTGCTCTGACAGCAAGGTCATTTATCTTTTGGATAAGGAATAAGAAGTAAAAAATGGAAAAAAGCAAGCTATTTCATTTGAAAATTGTGTTGTGTATTCTTGAGAACATTTCTCCACTGTCTACTGCTAATTTTTATTCCACCACAAGTCAGCACACTCCTCATCAATAAGTCAACTTGGTGATAGGTTTGGCAGTAAAGCCAAAGCATTGGTGGGCATGATTGAGTAGGTTAGGATTACTTGTATTGCAACTGCTTATTTTTAATTCATACGGGATTAAAAAGCAAGGAAAAAAAAAAGGTTACTTTTATTTGCATATTGTTGAGTAGATCCAAAGAAAGCCATTGAGGGTGAGAAGAAAAGCCTCAGGGGAGACCTTACGCTCTACAACTGCCTGAAAGGGGGTTGTAGCAGAATGCTCTACTTGGAATGTGGGCAGGCAAATTGAACAATGCCTTATTTGCAAGGCCATCAGTGGTGGGCTGAGAGGAGCATCATGGGTTGGTTTTTGGTGTTGAATTATACTAAAACCCATCTGGTACACCAACCTCAAATCAACATCCTGGTGATGAGACAAAGATTTGGCAGATAAGCTGCTAAACTGACCTGGAGGAATATGACTGGCAGTCAACCCCTTTACACTATGAAAGTTCACTTTCCGCAGGGTAGTTTTTTCTAACATATTTCTCCTTGGAGTGTGTGGAGATTCCTCCCTTGGGTTTTGGGGATGGCCACCAAGGATACTCCTCGACGTTAAGAGAAAGAGATTTGCCCATAATCGTTGGTATGGGTGAGTTACATCAATCTCTAACAATTGTTTCTTTTCGTTAGATTTAATATAATTGCTTTAATATTGCTTTGATACAGTGCACCATGCTATCTTATACTATAATAGTAGCTTTAGCTTTTATGTTGTGTAGTAAATAATTCTGATTAAGTTCTTTTTGTCTAATCATTTATCATAATAAATAATTCATTTTTTGTAAATATATCTGATTTGCCATCATTAAAACCTGCAGGACAAAAGCTGTAAAACTCCAACTGTCAACAAAGTCTGGGGCTAGGACTGGATCCAGTCAGACCCAGGCTCCTCTCTCTGAGGAGGAGTTTAGAAAGCAAGGGGGTCCTTTTCTGCACCTTGTGACTCAACAGGAGGGCTTCTCTAATAAACTTGGTCTGGAGCTCCCGCTCTGCCCTCAACAGAGGTTGTAGCCAGCTGAGTGTCAGACTCTCCTCCCAGAAAACAAGTGACAGAATGACAGGACATAGCCTCAAGCTGCACCAGGAGAGGTTCAGGTTGGATATTAGGTAGAATTCCTTCATGGAAAGAGTGATTAAGCATTGGAATGCACTGCCCAGGGATGTGGTGGAATCGCTATCCCTGGAAGTGTTCAACAACATGGCACTTAGTGCAATGGTTAATTGATGAGGTGCTTTTCAGTCTAAGGTTGGACTTGATGGTCTTGGAGGTCTTCTTTTCCAACCTTAACAATTCCATGGTTCTGTGGAAAGCTCACCTTTTTCTCTAAGAAACATAACTTTCTTGAAGGTAATGTTTGTTATGATTTGACATATCACAAGTATTAGAAGTCAGTGCATTGGAATGAGTGGAATGCATTATAATGTTCATAAAAAGAAGGAAAAAAAGGAAAAAAAGTTGGTCTTCAAATTAAGTAATAGAGTAAGAAGTGAAATATCTCATTTCAAGGCTTGCTTCCAAATATGGTAGAGATTTTTTCAAACAAGGTAAAATTATTCTACCAGGTTCCTGCTGCTTTCTTTCAGACAAGGTCCTTGAGCTGCGAGATTACACAACAGGGGTATGAGATGGGAAGTGTTCATTCACTTCTACCCATTCCCAACATGTCTCCTCCACAACAGCTCTCCAACAATTTCCACTTGGAAATCAGAAATTAACATGAAAACAATGCTTAGGGTAAGAAAGGGGAAAAGGTGTTTCATGAAAGAATTTAAAGTTTCAGATTTAATCTCCTTCAACCTTCCTCTTAAACTGAAGTGCAATAAACTTTTCAAAGGCTCTCACAAAGAAACGGAAAAAAGACTGGAATAGACTATCTGAGTAGTCAGTAGTCTTGCCTTGAATGGCAAGGGTTTAGATGAAATGTGAAGATCTATCCTAACAGCTTGTAGACACTTGTATTTTCTAATTAGAGACATTTTGTCTGAATATTCTCTGTAATTTTCTTTTCCTGCACTGAAAAGCAATAAACATGAGTAACTACAAGAAAACTTCTTGTTATTTACTGAATTCATAGGCATTTGCAAATAAAATGAAGGGCTAAAACTTACAAAATTTGTGAAGTTACATCTATAAGTCCAGAAAAATTTACTGAAATGTCCTGAAATCCTCTAGAGTGTTCAAAACAAGTATTTCAAGTAAGGTACCTACCTGAATTCCTTTTCTTTCAGTCAGAAACCCTGTACTTCTGCTTGAAAGACTATTGAGAAGATACAGGTCAGAACTAATTTGAAATGTTTATAATGGGAAGACAACCAGAGCTTTCCACATTACAAGTGATAGTGAATATAATATAAGATTGCAAAGTTACGGGTCTACTTAGGCAAGTTTTATTTATTTTTTTTTTACTTTTGTAAAATGCGGAGGAGTGTGAGCTTTTACATTCACTTTTCTTTTTGTTGTTGCTTTAAGAAATACTTCTAAAAATTCACACAAATAAGGCATATTTTCTATTTTATTTTAAAATAGGTCTCATGCACATGGATGGATAACAGGCCAATTGTAACTCTTTTTCAGACAGTGATTTCCTTAGCATCCAGCATCCAGTCTCCATCTTGAGTTGCTTCCCCTTCTCTGTATGTTGTTTTCTCATTCTATTTCATGTCACACAGCTTGGACTTGATTATTGATATCTGTCTCAGATATCGTTACCTCTTTCACTGATTTCTGGACTAGAAACTTTGACCCTTTCATTTATCTCCATCAACACATTTTCCTTCCCGCAGCAATTCTTCTCAGCTGAAATATGGTGCTGTGCATTGACTACCAAGTCACACAGGAAAAGAAGTTTAAACATTGGCAAACATACACATTTCATTTCTGTTTTCTGCATTAGTGTAGAAACACATACACACGACCATTGAAGACTAAAAATACGCTACAAACACTAAACTTAGGCATTTTTGAAAATATTTCCCATGACATACTGTGGCCCTCAAAAATCTGAAGTGTCTGAATTTGGAAGGATTACCTGTAATCCTAAAGCATTTAAATCAAAGAACTGATGACTTGCACTCTACCTAGCAATGTAAAACTCAAGTAGGGCTAGATGATGACTGACATAGCAGTTTGCTCATCATCCTTTCAACCTTGCACTTGTGCTATTCCACAAGTGCCATTCTCCGTTTGAAAAGTCTTGCCAGCAGCTTTTAAACCAGAGTCATGAAGAAAAAATTACTTTCTTACAGAACTTTTGAAATTACCTTTTACATTCTGAATCAGTGGGGTTTAATGCAATGAATTAAATGAGTTGGACTGATTTAAAAGCCTGTTCAATCAGCAACTCCTTTGATGAATATTCATCTTCCGCTTATCTTAAAACTGGATTTCATAGCTATCTATTGCCTGCAACTTAGAATCACTCAAGCTCTGGGCATAGACTTGTGTGAGGTTTGTAATTTTTTTGGGATAGATTCAGCCTCTAGTTTACGGCTACAAGGTTCTTTGCCAGAGCCCAAGGCTCCAATAGTTATCTGCTCTGAGAGGAAGATGCAGCTCCCTTGCATGAGACAGTGAGCACCGAAGAAGGACTTTCTGAAGGTATGTCAGTCAAATATGAGAACTGGATGCAGCATAACTGTAGGCTGTATGAATCTGCCAGGCAGCTTCCAAATACAATGGGAAGAGAGATGTAAAAGCCCGTGGGTAGAATAGTCTCACCTCAAGCTTTGTAACAGTTAGAGAAAAGCTTTGCACACATCTTATACCTCTGCACCCTCCATCTAGTGTGTGAAAGTCTAAAATCATTTGATATTTGTGGTTGGGCTATTCCTCAAAAAGAGAGTATAAGAAAAGTTTTGCCTTCGACGAGAGAGAGAGAGAGAGAGAGAGAAAGAAAGAGACTAAGAGTGATCCAGTGGTGTATATTGAATTCTAAAGCCATGTTAAAGGAGCACAAATGGCATAAGCATTAACACAATACTGTGCGTTACAGTTTTTATAGCCCTGAGCAAAGACAGACAGAGCATCTCACAGAGCTCGGTGATGCTAGTAACCTTTTCCTAGCCAAATACAAACAGTTAGATTGAATTTTGTATTGCTTTTTCATGGTTGTTAAAATGGTGACACTGAAAAACTACATTGTCTTAAAGGATATGCTTCTTTAGGGCATACTTTCATAATTTACCAAAACCAGCTATAATTGAAGTTCACTCAAATCCATAAATTAAAACTACTGGAACACCTGTCAGCTCCTTCTTTATAATTATGTCCCCTATAGAGCTGTTAGAACAGGTAGAAAAAACTTGGACTGTATTTTTGCATAGCTAAAATAACTATTTGTCAAGATATTTATTAGTGTTAATTACCCAGTCTGACATTCAGATTCTAAAATGATATTTAGGAGTCAGATTTTAAAAATTCTGATTAGCAGATTTTCAGTTAAGGACAAACAATAAAAATATAATTTATTTTTTGGTTTCCACAAAACAAAAATTATTTTTTGGTTTTAAACATGAAATGTCTACATGACAGTTTTATTCAACAAAATTCTTGAATAATCATGTAGAAGACCCATCCATCCGAAATCTCTACTATAATCTAGATTAACCAGAATATTATGAGACTATGCGGGTCCTTACTTCTCTTGCAAGAGAAGAGTACTTTGCTCTCATGTTTAATGGCTCAGTCTTGTACAAGATTCAGAACTTGCATTAGATCTGCCAATACCACAGAAAGACTGAGAGTGGATAAGGGGAAAAAAATTATTGAGTTGGCATAAAAGCTAGATAACTCTGCTACTCACATTTAAGATTTGTCTCATAGATGACTGAACACCAGGATTTTAAAACAGGGCTCATCACATTTCTCTCCTGGGCTTTATGACCATTTTTATGTATTTTACCATTATTCCAGATGTATGCTGCCATCTAGATTCTCTTAATATGTGAAAGCTGAAAGAAACTTTACACCCTGGTATCTAAGAGACCTTCAGATCATGAAACATTTTATTTATTGGCTTACTGGGAAGCAATATAGAGTACATTCTGCAAACAGAAGCAAATGTAGTGGCATGGCCATGAAACTAGTTGCCAGGTTGCAGCAGATTTAGGTCCCTTCTCTCTATAAAAGTTAGGTTTCTTCTGGGTATATACAAACGTGCAATCTCATCAACCCTTAAGTCTATACATGAATTCAAGTTAATTTAAGGCTATTTTTAGAGGTGGAGAGAAATTAGATGTCCCAGGCCCTGATGAATTTCAGTGTCAAAACACCTACTTTTATCACAGCTAGTGGTGAGGATTGTCTGATTGATTTATTTTAAAATAGAAGGTTTTCAATTGCAATCTATTGCAATGTATTATTTATTTTATTTCATGTAGGCTTTTAAAAAGAACCCCAACATACTGCCCCTGCTCCCAAAATATTTAGTGGAACATGTCTACACAATTGTATTGCGTTTGCATAGCCAGGGTTTTGTAGCTGGGGGGCTACAGGCATGGCTTCTGTAAGAAGTTGCCAGAAGCTTCTTCCATGTCCAGCAGAGCCAATGCCAGCTGGCTCCGAGATGGACATGCTGCTGGCCAAGGCTAGGCCCGTTAGAAATGATGGTGACACCTCTGTGACAACATATTTAAGAAGACCAAAAAAAAAGTGGTTGCACAGATGTAATTGTGGCCAGAGCAGAATGGGGTGAGAATAGAGGAGAGGAACAACCCTGCAGACACCAAGGTCAGTGGAGAAGGAGGGGGAGGAGCTGCTCCAGGCACTGGAGCTGAGATTCCCCTGCAGCCCATGGGGCAGCCCAAGGTGAGGCAGCTGTGCCCCTGCAGCCCATGGAGGAACACTGGGATGCAGAGATTCACCTGCAGCCCTTTGAGGAGCCTCATGACAGAGAAGGTGATAGGAGGCTGTGACCCACAGAAGGCCCATGCTGGATCAGTCTCCTGGCAGCGACCTGCAGACCCATGGAGAGAGGATGCAATGCTGGAGGTTTCCTGGTAGGACTAGTGACCCTGTGGGGGACCCACACTGGAGCAGGCTGTGCCTGAAGGACTGCATCCCATGGAAGAGTGACCCATGTTCTAATAGTTCCTGGAGAACTGTTGCTTGTGGAATGAACTCACACTGGAGAAATTAATAGAGAATTGTCTCCCATGGGAGGGACTCCACCCTGGAGCAGGGGAAAGAGTCTTCTCCCTGAGCAGCAGCAGGGACAACATGTGATGAACTGACCAGTTCTCAATTATCCTGCGCTGCTGGTGGGTGAGTAGGTAGAGCTTTGAAATGAGGGAGGGGTAGGGGGGAAGGTGTTTTTAGTATTTATTTTACTTCTGATTAGCCTGCTCTGATTTTGTTAGTTATAAATTCAGTTAATATCTCCAAGCTGTCTTCTCTGCCCATGATGGTATTGAAGAGCAATCTCTCCCAGTCTTTATCTCAACCAATCAACCTTTTGTTATATTTTCTCTCCCCTTTTCAGTTGCAGGAGGGAGCGACAGAGCAGCTTCAATGAGTGCCTGGCATCCAAACAGGGTCAACCCACTCCAGTAAGTCAGGTTTTTAAGAGACAGGCAGGGGCCCTCTAACCTGAAATGCACACTTTTCTGCTAGATATAGGATGAATGCTTTTAAGGCAATATTAACTCCAAAGCCGGGTTGGATGGGGCTCGGAGCAGTCTGAGCAGCTAGCGGAAAGTGTCCCTACTCAAGGCATGGGGGTTGGAATTAGATGATCTCTAAGGTACCTTCCTATCCAAGCCACTCTATGATTCTGATTTTGATGGTATTAAAATCACAATAAACATCTCTCATTTTAAGCATAAGAAATATCAAAAACCAGTAACAGTCCTAAAAAGAACTTAGTTGCAATGAATGTTATTGATGCTCACAATATGAATCAACAGAAAAACTCCAAAGCTTACTCTCAGAGTGATCAGTATGAAAAATGGTTGTAGTTACCTTTGGTGATCCATCTTCAAAACGTTCTGACTTGGAAACACTTTACATGTTCAAAACCGGTCAATGACTCACTCCACAGTCATTAAACAAACATCAGTATTTGCAGAGATCTTCAGTGCTGTAAGAAAGCTAATTTTCAATTGCATCAAAATGTAACAGAGATAAAAGAGCAAATTTATATCACATCAAAATAAGTTGCTTGTTTTTATATTCAGTGACATGCTGTAATTCTAAACTATTGACAGTGTCCACAGAGNCAGAGATCTTCAGTGCTGTAAGAAAGCTAATTTTCAATTGCATCAAAATGTAACAGAGATAAAAGAGCAAATTTATATCACATCAAAATAAGTTGCGTGTTTTTATATTCAGTGACATGCTGTAATTCTAAACTATTGACAGTGTCCACAGAGCACTTTTTGATGATGTCCATCTTCATGGTGCATTAGTTTTGTAATATACATCCTTCAATAAAGCATTTAAAACCATTCTCCTTGATGTCATGCAAAGATGACACGTTATTACCATTATCTAGCTACTCGGACTAACTATGTCTATGATGCAAAAATGTTATTTTAAGTAAGCATAATTTCTGCCTTTTTGTATCATAGGTATTGGTTTCTGTGGCCATGATCAGTGATCAAGAGTGATTATAGTCAACTAAGACAGACACTGAACATCAATCATTATTCAATACAGAGCTGAACATGTGATATAAGCAATTTGCAGATAGCACGTCCACTTTTTTTAACATGTATAAAAGTGAGGTTTTTAGCAGACATAAAAGACAATATTCATTGTTCTCAGCTTTCTGCGTAAAAATGCATGAGATGTGAAGAAAAAATACCCATATCTGAGAAATGCAAGCAAAAATGGTGTAAACTGTCATATCGATACTGAAAAATACAACCTTTCTTGAAGATGATTACACTTTCACATAGCCCAGAAGAGAGGGCAAAGTGGGGTAACATAAAAAGTGGTTGTATTTCCTCAAGCTATATTTCAACCTATATTCCACTCACATATGACCTGAACATGAATTGCCCAAGTACCGCATCTAGATTTTTGCAAGATGATAATTTCTGTTCTTACAGGTAAAGTTGGATTAGTAAGTGCCATGTTAAAAGTACAAAATCTCCACTTCAGGCTCTCAGACTTCACATAAATTTGCTGTAAATTGCACAAATATTGTATAAGTTGTGTGTCATCTCTATGTCTGTTTTGCTGCTCGGCAGAAAGACATAGACCTGTACCTGTCAAAGGAAATGTCTCCAGTGGTACAGCATCCATGTCTTACCAGTACAGAAAACTTATGTTTTGGTAAAAATATTAAACCTACTTCTGATTTGACATAAGATATTGGAAAGATTATATTTCCAAAAATATAGTAGCTAATATTATCTGCTTTGTCTGCAAAAGTGACTGAGCACTGGAACAGATTTCCAGGAGAGGTGGTGGAGTCTCCCTCACTGGAGATACTGAAGAACCATCTGGATGCAACCCTGTGCCATGTCCTCTGGGATGACCCTGCTTGAGCATAGAGGTTAGATCAGATGACCCACTGTGGTCCCTTCCAATCTGACCATTCTGTGTGAAAATGATTATATGAAAAATTGTCCTTGAAATCAGCAAATTTTTGTTTCTCTACATCAGCATGTTAGTTAGAAAAGAGAGTGGAAAAATACTATTTTAGCTTATATTATTGCAAAAATATATAAATCGGTATATTAGATTTTGTCTGAACTTCTATTTGTGCTTAGATNAAAATAAGTTGCGTGTTTTTATATTCAGTGACATGCTGTAATTCTAAACTATTGACAGTGTCCACAGAGCACTTTTTGATGATGTCCATCTTCATGGTGCATTCGTTTTGTAATATACATCCTTCAATAAAGCATTTAAAACCATTCTCCTTGATGTCATGCAAAGATGACACGTTATTACCATTATCTAGCTACTCGGACTAACTATGTCTATGATGCAAAAATGTTATTTTAAGTAAGCATAATTTCTGCCTTTTTGTATCATAGGTATTGGTTTCTGTGGCCATGATCAGTGATCAAGAGTGATTATAGTCAACTAAGACAGACACTGAACATCAATCATTATTCAATACAGAGCTGAACATGTGATATAAGCAATTTGCAGATAGCACGTCCACTTTTTTTAACATGTATAAAAGTGAGGTTTTTAGCAGACATAAAAGACAATATTCATTGTTCTCAGCTTTCTGCGTAAAAATGCATGAGATGTGAAGAAAAAATACCCATATCTGAGAAATGCAAGCAAAAATGGTGTAAACTGTCATATCGATACTGAAAAATACAACCTTTCTTGAAGATGATTACACTTTCACATAGCCCAGAAGAGAGGGCAAAGTGGGGTAACATAAAAAGTGGTTGTATTTCCTCAAGCTATATTTCAACCTATATTCCACTCACATATGACCTGAACATGAATTGCCCAAGTACAGCATCTAGATTTTTGCAAGATGATAATTTCTGTTCTTACAGGTAAAGTTGGATTAGTAAGTGCCATGTTAAAAGTACAAAATCTCCACTTCAGGCTCTCAGACTTCACATAAATTTGCTGTAAATTGCACAAATATTGTATAAGTTGTGTGTCATCTCTATGTCTGTTTTGCTGCTCGGCAGAAAGACATAGACCTGTACCTGTCAAAGGAAATGTCTCCAGTGGTACAGCATCCATATCTTACCAGTGCAGAAAACTTATGTTTTGGTAAAAATATTAAACCTACTTCTGATTTGACATAAGATATTGGAAAGATTATATTTCCAAAAATATAGTAGCTAATATTATCTGCTTTGTCTGCAAAAGTGACTGAGCACTGGAACAGATTTCCAGGAGAGGTGGTGGAGTCTCCCTCACTGGAGATACTGAAGAACCATCTGGATGCAACCCTGTGCCATGTCCTCTGGGATGACCCTGCTTGAGCATAGAGGTTAGATCAGATGACCCACTGTGGTCCCTTCCAATCTGACCATTCTGTGTGAAAATGATTATATGAAAAATTGTCCTTGAAATCAGCAAATTTTTGTTTCTCTACATCAGCATGTTAGTTAGAAAAGAGAGTGGAAAAATACTATTTTAGCTTATATTATTGCAAAAATATATAAATCGGTATATTAGATTTTGTCTGAACTTCTATTTGTGCTTAGATTGTAATATAAATAATAATACCCATTGAGAACGTATTTGGATTTTGTTTCTTAAAAATAGCTTTTTCAGTACAAAGGTTCTCTTGGACACACTTTATATTAAGAACACATTTTTAAGTAGGTTATCAATTTTCAACAACTGTTATTGCCACTGGTTAATTGCACGTTACAGCATCTGACTGGAGAAAGTTTGGTTATAAAACAGATTGATAAGCAGTTGCAACACATTTTGCAGATGAGTTTATATGTAATTAAAGCACATGAGCTGCACTCCACAGTATGCTTATTACAATCTATGTTAATTATTTATTAAACTTTTTCAAATTGAACTGTTATAATGAAGTACAAATTGCACCATTAGTCACAGATAGTGCAAAGACTATAAGTGCAAATTTAGTTGCAACACTTAGTTTTTTATGAGTTTAAGGATCTGTCAGTTATAGAAAGCTACAAATAAGAAAATGTTTAACCTTAGTGATTTTATAGTAGCATAGAATATTTGCTTCCAACATGAAAGTAATGGGCATGTGCACTTCAAATTTAAAGGATTTATATTAAGGCCATCTAGAATTGTATATGAAAATCAAAGAGGGGACAGCACATTTCATGGCCAATAGTTAGATTATTATGGGATAATGGCATTGAAATATTTGAACCAGAAACACTTTCATTCCATGATCTTCTGCAATTCATATAAATATGTTTACTTTTCAAGATATTCTAGTACAAAAATTTTCATTCTGACAGGTGCCAATATTGCTCATCTATTTTTCTGTTCAATCAAATCATCTCAGTGGAATATATTTTTTGTCAAAAACCTCTGAGAAAGCTCATTTTATACCTGTGAAGAAAGAAAATGGAGCTGCAATGTTATTCCTTGCTGTGAGGAGAAAATTCATCTTTTCAGCCTTTTTTTTTTTTTTGGCAGTTCTAGTCACTTCCTTGACAAATATACTTACTGTAGCTTATATTGTAGAAGCCTATCAAAAAATCCACTCAACCTGTGTTACTGCCTTCCCAGCAGCACAAACTCAGGGTGTTGAATTTCAGGGGAAAACTGGGACCTTTCAGTGAATATTTGTGTATAATCTTCTTTCTCATTCCTTCACAACCAGGTAGTGTTGATCATGGTCAAAAATTACACTCAAAGTTTTTTGTAGTACCTGGTGTCTATATTACCATAAAGTCTGAGGTAAGTCTCATCCAATCTTTTTTAGTAATTTATATGATAGTTTAAATAACTTCACAAGGATAAAAGATAGTTGTGAAAGTCTTTAAAAGTAGATGTTAATTCCAAAAATGTCTGAGTTTGTTCAGATGTGGATTATCGTTGTAGGTCCATCTCTAGTCATGTTTTAATTAACTTTTCAAACTGAGACAGAGAAAAGGGAAACATTTGTTTAAATAACATAGTCAAGAGAAAAACAGACATTCTTCACATGAAAAGTTCAGCTCTTTACATCTTAATCCAGATCCCAAATTCACTCATATGGTTTACATAAAAAATATAAGATGTTTCCCACAGTCAGAGCAAAATGAAAGTCGAACTGACCTCAGCTGACTAAGATCAAAAAGGTCCAACACTGGATTTCTTGGAGCAGAAAAAGTACAGTCATCCCAAACACTTCCATTTTTCCCCTCACTCTCCTCCAGAAAATAATTATTTTGATACTAAGAATGATTCTCAAAAAGAAACTTTACACATAACCTTAACATCACAGTAGTCATGGCAACCTGATCTTAACAGTAGGACATCTTGATAAAAAAAGCTACAAGCTACAAAGATGGTCTTTTGAGCAGTTCTGAAATAACTTCTCTAAGGTAAATGGTGATGAAATCTTTGTTCTTGTTACATGGTTTGAGCTGTTTCCCTCTCTGTGGGAAAGCAGTGTGTTTGCTCTAAACCCATTTCAAAGTGTTTATTTTAGCTACATATTTTTGTTTTTTCTGTGCAGGGTAAATATTGAATAACTCCTACAGTGTATAACTCACTGGAAGAAGCTTGATTTTCCACCTTCCTGTTTACTGCTTTGCATATGTGGGTTCCCCTACAAGGAAAAAAAAAACCCAACATATGTGAAGTGGTGATTTCTGGTAGTATTTCCATTTCTTTCTAAGGGTGGCCAATTAGATGCTAAAATCCAAATTTCCCAAGTTGCCTCATTTTCAACAAAATGAGTGGAATTTTATATCCAGCTATCTTTGAGTCTCTGGGTTGACTTACTTATTTCAGAAAGTGTAATTCCTAACAGGATTTGGCTTAATGGATGCTGAGATAAGAACCTTGTCACCTCAGCTGTCTGTAGACTACCTAAGCAGAACCCAGAAACTTTCAGTTCAATAAGGTTAAAAGGTAACCTCCTCCTGATTCCTTAAAGTTGACTTTTCATTTCATTCACAAGCTTATAAATTAATTATAAGTGATTTTTTCACTAGACAAATCACTTCCCCTGAGGTTTGGGACATTCATGAAAAGACATTCAGACAATATTGAAATAGTTAATACATTATTAAGCAAATATTCTTCTTTTACTTTAAAACCCATACATTATCAGAAAACCTATTGAAACACATAAATCTAAAGGTTTATCACAGTCATTGATTTTTTTCTTCTTCTCTATATTTAAAAATCTCTTTAGTTTTCAGGTTCAACAGTCAGAAAAGGCTGAGAATTTTTTGCAATGCAACCTGGATTCTACATCTAGTTAATATGTAAAATATATTCCCTCACATTTAAAGAGAAATGGGCTGCTGTACATCATACTCACCATTGCTCAAATTTATTGGGAGTATGAGGGCATGTGTGAAATTTTGTAAAATATTTTACGCACTTAATTTTCTTCAGTTCTTACAAAGATAATAGGGAAACACAGAGACCAATCCTCAGCTGGTGAAAATTGCAGTAGACCAGAGAGGATGGCAATGTGACAATTAACACCTGCTGGGGTCTGTCCCTGAAAGTCATCTCTTCAGAAATAACCATCCCTGTGCTGTCAGTATAAAGAAATTATTTTCTTTTTCCTGCTCTTAAAAAACCCCCAACAACTTCTTTAGTCAAAGGAATGTGTCTTAATTTCTTTTTTTCATCTCTCCTGAAAGAAAAAATATTATATGAAAATGAGCTGTCTAATCTTGGTGGAGATTGTTTTGCTTGGCATTGTTTTAAAGGATTTTCTAAACAGTTTAAATTTTGTGTTGTTATTTTTCTTTTGTTTTGTTTGGGGTTTTTTGTTTGTTTGGCTTTTTTTTTTTGCATTTTCTTTTGCTAGCTCAAACTAAGGATTTTTGGGGCCATGATTTTCACAAGTGGTTCACATATTTTTACTACTTGCCTAATATTTTCTGAGAAGATTGCTGACACAACAACATTATGACAAGGGGCAATGGTTTTAAACTGAAAGATGGATGGATTTAGATTAGACGTAAGAACAAATTTTTTTACAGTGATGGCAGTAAAGAACAGGAGCATGTTTCCCAAAGAGGTGGTAAATGACCCATCCCTAAAAACATTCAAGGTCAGCAACCAGATCTAGTTGAAGATGTCTCTGCTCATGGTAGTGGGGCTGGACTAGATAACCTTTAAAGATCCCTTCCAACTCAAACTATTCTACAACATTCAGAAACAGATTCCCTGCTAAAGTTTTCGATTATAAACAGTAAAAACAACAGAAGAACTGTCACATAAATCTAAAAAAATGGTCCATATGTTTCACAACTAGTGCGGAAATGAAAATAATTACCAATTCCAAAAATATATTTGTATAAATGAATCTGTTAACTACTTTTGAGATTCAAAATGACCAGCAGCAATATGTATATGCCCTTGACAACGCAAATATAAAAGAGAGTGCTGAAGATGTTGCTTCTTTTGCACTACAAGATTGCAATTTAAAACATCAGTTTGCATTCCTAGCAACCCCTGTACCACAGATTTGATGTTGCAGTGTGCCACGGCCAGTGCCATGGCCAGCAAGGCCAAACAAATCAGCAGCTTCAATGGTTTGATGCCCACACAGCCCAAGAACCCTAAGATTAGGGTGAGTACCCAGATGGCTGTGCAGGGTATGCAGATCATACCCCCATAATTGGCCACTGACATCTCCTCCCCTTTTCCCCTTTATTTGGTTTCCCCTCTAGAAAGTTCTCTCTAACTCGGTCCTCCATTGGCCCATGTTAATCCTCCCTGCCTACCCCATCCCTATTGGTCAAGCGCCCCTTTTCCCGCCTTTGTAACGCTCCCGTGCCATTGTATCATTGATTATTATGTGATTTCCCCTCCCTTTCTGTAGGGGTATAAAACCTCATGTCACTGCCATTTTTTCGCTTCTTCGCGTCCTTCCCTGCGTTTTCCTTGCCTTCAATAAGCCTTCTGCTTTTCCACCAAGAAGCCCCTCCACCTCATCTCTACCTCCTCTGTGCACCCTTGCCATTGGTGGGCAAGGTGAACCTGAGCTGGGACTTCGCCTGCCCTCCTGCGCCGTGATCAGCCTCCACCTCCCTCTCCGGTGCGGGTGTACGCCCGGTGCTGGGAGTCCCCGCTAGCCGGCAGACAGCACCACGGCAATTTCTTAGAGTCTGAAAATATGTTGGAAAGCACTGAACTTACGCAGAGTGCTGTGGTCACAGCACTAGACTAATGCAGAATGTGCAGTTATGACAACTTTCATAATTGGCCCTTTGCTCCAACACATTTTCTGTCCTGGCTAGTTCTGAAATTATGTCTTTATATCCTTTGGAATGATTTTGCACATTCTTTCCAAATTATAACTAAAATATTAACTACTTCTCTCTCCCTTTGCATGCTCTTTGGGCTGTTTCTCCTAGCAATACAGAAGTACTTGCCAGCTGGTTAAATAAACACCCTTATATCTGACCTGTTTTTCAGAACTTAATTAATTTCTGGTATTTGTAATGGTGTATGAGGCAGAAGAGGATCCTTCATAGATTGTAACAGGTGTCTTGAGAATTATACTAATTCTCACCCTGGTTTACAGCCATTGAGAGGCCATTAAAAGCAAGGCAACTCCTCCCTCCAATGCTAAGCAGTTCTTTAAGCTTCATTCTTGACGTTACCCATTGATAGCAGAAGTTTGAAACACCAGCAGAGTGCCAAAATCTATAACTCTTTCTATGAATTTGATTAAATTATCACAAGACAGAGTAAATAACTTAAGCCTCACAACAGACTGAAATTACAAAGAAGTTTTTTTGCTCTGAAAACCCATCATTGCAGAAGAACATCAACTTAGCACAAGGAAGAAAAGGCATCACTGGCTCTGCAATGTGTACTGACTGGATTATTTGACTGAAGTCAGGCTTCATTGCCAACAGGTAAATAAACAAACCTTAGTTTTAGTGATCTCTTACTTGTCTTTCACAAATTTCTGACAAACATGAAAGCCAAACACAGTTTAGGTTCTTTAATACTCTATCAGAACATAATTTCTTTGTTATTTAAATGTTTTATTGTCTGCGTTTTGGAGGTGTACATGTGTTCCTTGTAATCTAAAGACTATTTTTCACAAACAGTCCTCTTTCTACCTTACCAACTGAGCTGTCATTGCTTATGTTACTGAAAATTCTTTCTCCATTTTAAATGAATGTTTTCCACAAAATGTTATTTTATTTTCATTCAATTTAAACCAGGTTGAAATTGCAAGTAGAATTTACATCAGTCTCCAGAATGGCATGGCAGACAACTAAACCAAATTTACTTCATTTAATTCTCACAGGACTTTATATTTTTCAAGTAGCTGATGCTTGAAAATATCCTCATGTATCAACTGAAGAACTTGAAAAAGCTGAATATAATTTTCTTTGGGATAGCAAAGAACAAAGTGAAACAATATGTTTGCAAGATTAAATTGCAGAGTACACACACCTGAGCTAATGATAATGCTTTGGTGTATTACCATGACAGCCTATTTACCACTTCCTTTGCAATGGAAAATATTAAGTCAATATGAGTTGATAAACAAGTTATATGTATGAGAGTGCATATGTGTGTGTGTCTATACAGTGGTTAAAACAAACATATTTTCTTCCACCAAAAGTAGAAATGCCAACAATTAAAAAAAAATCACACAACTATTTTTAAAGAAGTTGCACTTACCCAATGTTCTACCAGTTGAGGGGTAAGAAAAAGGAGCATAAAAAAATTCCCACTGTCAATATCACATCTGAGGTCAAACAAGTAAACACGACATTCCAGAAGCATCGACACCTAGAAATTACTCTTACAACCATCACTGAGTTTCTATACATGTGGCTCTAATTTACACCCAAAGTCCCAATAGTTTCAGTGAAAGCTGAATGTGAGGCCAAAGGGCTGAAGAATGCCTTACTTAAATATTGGTGTACCACCAGCATCTTCTAATGAAGCAGCAGGAAGAATGCAAAGGACTCCTTAGCATCAGCATAGTTTTCTTTAGTCCTGGGATACATTTGCTTGTATGGCTACCATCCCATTTCTGTAATGATGCTGGGGACACTGAAAAGGACCTCCGTGCCTATCAGGTTCAAGCCCCTTTATGCATTATAAATATATAGTTACACCCAGTGGTTACTCTCTGGTATATTGCAGCTCATATAAATTGTTACTGGAGGAGCACAGAAATAAAAAATAAAAACTCAAGAGGCAATTTTTTTTCCCTGCTCACCTTTTGCTGGTCTCGATCCTACAAATGATTTGCAATAATAACTTTATAGATGTGCTTAGTAACTGCATCTCTGATGCTGCTTCTGTGAATGAAGATACTCTTTGAAGTCAAGTATTTGCAGAATCACCAGCTTAGGTAATAAAACCTTCAGAGTCTTTCTCCGTTTGATGTGATTAACAAGAAAAGAACAATGAATTGAATTCTGTATTTACTTTTCTTACAATCTAATGTTCTTGTTCAGAAAATGGCTCTGTGCCGGCAGACCTCTTGTACCTTTACCTGAACTCTTTTGGCTCCCTCTGAGTGTATATGTAGGCTTTAAAAATGCTGTTTCAAAACAGGAAGAAAAATGGGAAGAAAGCTGACTTCTTGCATCCCTGACCATTCAATGTTAACACCAATTGTCATTAGAGAAGCAGGGCAATTTTCCTGTTTTAGAACAATTAAATGTCAAATCCCAAGATTAGACAAAACTGTTTAGAGGTATCATTTCAATTTCTGTTTCCTCTTCAAAGAAAAGAAAAATTTTAACAAATTAACTTTAGACAATTTAGTCTTTCTCTTACTATTTTTCAAAAAGCTCATTTAAGGCAAGGAATTAATTTACTTTGAGTGGTAAGAACAGCAGGAAGTTATTTTTCCATGAGGAGAAATTTGTATAATAAATTATTTTCAGTTACTTTAGTAGTTTACTTTACGTACTGGATCTAAATACAGTGTAGGCTTTCTCTTCATCTTTCAACTGGTCTGACTCACAAATACATGAAAACAATTTTGTCTTGCTTTTTGGCTGTTTGAATAAAGTGATATCTAAATGCTTAAGATGGAAACACTTCTTTGCAGCTAGATTGTCCCTCGGTGTGGCACAATGCACTTAATTTGAAATAAAATATAACATGGAGTGCAAACTTACAATTAGAATAAACAAACAAATAGATAAATGTATGTAGAAAGGAGTCTCTTGAGAGATTTTTTTTCCACAGACTTTGAGAGAAATAACACAGTTTCATGCTTTTCACCATGTTGTTTTTCATTACTGAAATGTTTCTCAAGGCAGAAGACAAAAAGGGTACTTGTAGCTTCTAGCTTTGCAATTCTTTGGGGGAAAAAACTTTGCCTATCTATGTTTGTGTAATGTATCTCTTCTAATACAGATGTGCAATTGTGTTGCAGTGTGACAGTGCAGAGGAATAGGGCAATGTGGTGTCAGGAAGCGTGTTAGCAGCATTTGGAAGCAAGATCAAGACTGGAGAGTACTGCTTCATTGATCTTCTAGGTAAACATACCAATTTCATTCTCTTATAGGAAAGGTGAAAGTTTTCCTAGGGTGAAAGACGCACCCTGCATTGATACAGTTGTATTACATCTCATGTCCCTATTAGACAACTCTGTCAAAGAAAAAATGTTTGTCTCACAACAAAAAAGATAATCAATCAGTGATTTCAGCACACATAAGCACATGATTTCCATGGTCTTTATTGAAAATTAACCTATTTTGTTTAAATACCTTGAAATATTTTCTCTTTTAGGCAAAGATGCAATTTACAATATGTAAGTAAAGGTTTTACAAGGTGATGAGGTGTACAATATACAAGGCTAGAGTTCCTTTTACACTTTGCATTACAAAAAGCTTGGGATATGACTTATTTTCATTTTTAAAGCCTCAAACCCCTATTAAAACTTTTTTTTGGGCAGAGTGTGGGGGCTGTGAGAGTTAGGGCAGAAATTTGGGTCCAGCAACTGGTTACTGCATTTTACAACTGCTAGACAAATGTCCTGAGCTTTCTGCCTGATATATTTGTATATGAGAAACTGGAGTCATGCTCAGATTTGTCCGTGTTCCATAAATTTACTGTAAAATGCACTGTGGACCAAACTGGGATAATCACAAAGGAATTAAACAGTTGTTCCAACTTTCTCTAACTGTCTTTAAGTCTGATTGAAGCCTTATAACATCTAGAGAAGATCTGCAGTAGGATGTCATCTCATTTAAGTGGAGAGGGAATTAACAAGGGGAAAAATACCATTTCTTCTACCTGGGAATACCTGGTAACATAAGGAACTAGTCTGAACGTTAACCAAGACTTTGACTTAGATCTAAGTGTTCCTAGACCTTAGGACGTCTCTGTGTTTCTACAATCCATTCATCATCACCAGCAAGAACAATTTCTAAGGAGCTGAAAACATGAGGAGAGTCTGAAATTAGTTTTCTTGGTGACGATATATGATATAAGAACATGACATCTTGATTGCCATAATAATGGAACTGCCAAGCTTTGGCAGGGAGGGAGGCAGAAAAAGGGGGAAACATGAAACACATTGCAATTTAAATTCTGGTGTTGGTCCAAGATTGCTTTAATTTTACTCATCTACTCCAAGAACCAGGAAAAAAAATTTTTTTAAAGCCTTCTGATGCTAAATGGCTCTTGGGGGATGTGAAATTATTATCTCACTCACAAATTTATTTGTAGCCTGTATCCATGTTTTACTATGTGAGTTTTATTTGTCATGGTCTCATTATTTTTATCTTGAGAAAATATTCTTATTTTAGCCTAATTGGTTTCCCTAGTACAAAAAAACAGAAAATAAAAATGTGACACTTTCCTGTAACTTGACAAATATTTAAACAATTTTGATGGGGAAATATAAAGCTAGGTAGGTTACAATTGTTTTCTTGGATAACTCTCATATTCATAGTTGTTGGCTGTGATAGTAAAGATGAAGAAGAGCTTATATTTATATGTAACACATTTCAACAGGAAAGGATCCTCATGTGTTCTGTAGTATTCATATATATAATACATAGGAATATTAATTGTATACATTTATTACATAAAAAATGAGATTTTTTATATTCCAATCACATGTACTAATTACTTGGTAGTATAAGAAGGATGAGTAATTCCTGTAGAAGTCAAACTACAGGTAAAATTCTAAGTAAGCAGAACACAGTTTTAGTGCTGTGATTCCACTGAAACAGCAAGGTCAATATTCCCTTGTGAAATGTTACAGTCTCTTTACTAAACTACCCGAAGCCTCCACTTCATGGAATGATATTAAGGTTCGACAAACGTGTAGCAGAGCTGATTTAGCTAAACTGCATTCATACCCCTTACTGAGTTTTCAGAGTGATTGACGGTCAGCCACTTTATCTAGTTATCTCCTGCAGCTGCTGCAGAGGTCTGATCTTCCTTATCTAGATGAGATCCCAGGCAAGTGTTAATGGTGGTGCCCAAGTGCTTTATCTCCTGGACTGAATGCCAATACGCATATACCAACCTTCTTGTTAAATAAGTCAGCACAAGAATGGATATTTGAATTTGGGTATCATGACAAAATAATGTATTTTATTTTCTTTAAAACATCTCCATAAGAATTCGTAAGGATTGTGAATTCCCTGTATTACTGCTTCTGTTGCATCAGCAAACAGTGACATGTTTATACAGTGTTGCAGCTGCATAAATGCCAGGGAATGATAATGTGTCACTGTCTTTAAGCAGCAAACAGAGGGTTAATACCATCACCAGAAATTGAAAGCAATGTGGTCTTGCTCTATTGCAATAGAGGCTTTTTGAACAGCAAAAAAAAAGCTTGAATAATTTAGTGACTACTAATTAATATATGGTGGTCGAGCCTGTCGATATTCACTGACAAGGTTATCATCAAGATGTCAATGAGAGGCAGAATGAGTATCTTAAAGAGTTCAATGGATTCTAGCCAAGAAATAATAGAGGGGAGAGTGGCAGGGATAGATAGTAAACTATTGTACCACTGAGGAAAACCAGAAGAGAATGGGGAAAAAATGTCTGAGCCTCATGTTTGCTCTGAAGAAAGTTTGCTTGGTCACAGCAAGAAACTGATAGTTAATTAAATAGGAAGCAGCTTGTGTTCCCAATGTTCCTTCCTCTGAAGTCTAAAGAAAGTTATGTAATTAACTCCAAAAGCAGTAGAGCTGGCTACATAGTAGCTAGTATGGCTCACAAACAAACAAACGAATAAACAAAAATCTCTTCATAGTTTGTGTATAGGTTAATTTTTTAAGAGAGGACTGTAACAGCCTTTAAGCACCCTGCTTATTAAAAATCTGTTAACAATATATATCCTCAAGTTCTTTGGAACCTCTCAATACCTGTGATAGGTAGAGAACTGCTACTACTCCTCATTTAGAAAAAGTACAATCCATCATGGAGCTAAAAGACAGATTTTAAAATATATAAATACATTTAAAGATGAAAATGTTATATTTGTCAAAAGCAGGGGAAAGCTAGACATGTAACTCTTTAAAGATATTACAATCATTAGAAAGCAATGGAAACTAAATGTGAAGACACTTAAAAAGTAACATTAGCTTGAATCCGTAGTCACAGGCATAATTTACAAAAAGCTGTTGTTGGGTGACTTTCTGGTGTCACAGAGAAACTTTGGATTATTAATAGCAGCTGAGACTCCTCTGAAAACCTTGCCTCTGAAAAGGCATTTGAAACCTTTGCTGGAGCCAATGGTAGTATAACTAATTAAAGTCAAAGCCAGTGTAATAATATTGCATCACTAATTCATATAAAGTTATTTAGCTGAGAGCCTTATGGTCATAAAAAATCTTTGCCAGAAATATGTTCCACTTCTCCATGTGCTTTGACCAACTCTTGTGGGTTTGTGCTACATAAGGATTTGGCAGACTAGCATTAAAAGATGTCTCATAAATGAACAGAAACTCTCATGGAATATTTTGCTTTAAATTTTTCAGAAGTATCCTGGATTCAGAGAACTATCATTTTTCCCTCATAGTGTATTTTTACTCTTAGTCATTCATTCACGTGTTCCTGAGATACACAAATCTCTTGCCACCTGAACTCCTCTGCTTCATAACATTTTTTCATCCTATAATCTATTTCTCTCTCCTATCCTCTTACTATTTCTTTCCTATTCCCTCTGCCATTTCATTTTCAGCATGTTTCATGATTTGCTTTTGGCTTCACAGTGATTCTTCTTCCCTGTTCCTTATATTAATAATGTTTGCTACAAGCCATGAATGACAAGGATGTCTGAACAAATCCAGTATGCATCTTTTATTCTCCACAAAACCGTGTGAACAAAAAAGTGACTGTCTGAATTTCATAAGGACAGGGAACACAATGCCCTGTACTCAGAGGAATAGGTTATGGTTTATTCTACTTTGAGTAAAGAACTTCATTGAGAGTGGCAGGAACTAAAGCACCTTAGAGATTACTGTTTGTTCCAGCTGAATTATCATTGTCACTCTGCAATCTGTGACCTGTCTGCACTTCTTTACTGAAGTTGTCTCATAATTAACAAAGCTACTCTGTTCTGAACCTTGTGAATACTGTCATAAAGGGCATTACTTGGATTGTCCAGCTGGCAAATAGAGTTTGGCCCTTACAGGAGCCTTGGGCATCCTGTTCTGCAGGTGACATTGATTAGATGTGCTGTAAGGAAGAGATGACATTTTAAAGGTTTGAATATGCAAATGATTTTTTTCCCCACAGAAGGGATAGCCTTATGAAATGTTGCAGAAATGACTCTTACAGCTCATTATAAAAAAACTCCAAAAAAAAAAAAAGGCTCATACCTCTTCACCGACTTTGAGAGAAGGAGCAAACAGGACCTAAAACTAGAATGGCCTGTGGTAAATCTGTGTGTTGAAAACTATCTTGACCACTTACATTTTCTATGCCCTTAAATGTGTGGACACTGAATGATTTTCACGCCTTAATTGTGTGACTGAAACAGTTTACTGAGTTGGTACAGCTGTACAGGTCAGCATGCTCTCTGCCTTCCCTCTGTCTGGTGTCACGCTTAGCAACTCCAGTCCTTCTTCCCCACAAGGCCAGCAGGTTCCTGAGACTTGGGGTCTCTCTCACCCTCTCTTCCTCTCACATCCTCCTGCCAGCAGCAGGGTTGATAAGCAAACCTTCCCTCTGCACTGCAGTTTGTCTCTCTATTCCCTTTCCTCCTTGTTGGGCATAGCTTCAGACCTATCAAGTCTTGTTTGGCAACAGACTTGCAAAAGTACTTCAGGAGTTTCCCTGCTGTCTTCTTCTTCAAGTTTTTAAATGGTGAAACCACAGACCTTTTTCCTGTAGGAGAAGCCCACAGGCTTCCTCTGCTGAGGCAACCTACTGGATCTGTTTCCTGCGCTCACCTGTGCTTGGTGTTTAGCAAAGTGGAATAAAGCAGCCGCTCTGAACTTCAAGTAGGGATGCACATTATAGTCAGATCCTATGAATAAAAGGTTTTCCTCCTGCAGGGCACACTCCCTAGTGGCAGCATAGAGCAAGGACTCCCGTGTCTGGACTTAAACCTGATAAATTGTTCTATGCTCCTGCAAGGTCAGAATAAAGTTAGTATGTGAGGAGCCAGTTGAAAAAAAAAAATCCAAACGTATAAGTTAAGTATGTTTTCATCTCTTTGTAACAACTTTAAAACCTGTTTAATCAATTTTTTTTGTGTAGGTGTATGCGTGGGCATTAGGTGATCTACTCCCTTTTCAACCAGACTAATCACTTGTGTTTCACTGCAGAAACAGTTAGCACAAGTAATATAAGAATAGAGGTGGGCAAGCAGAGAGAGACAAAGCTCATGAAACACAGCTTCAAGAAAAAAACGTTCACATAACCCATATAACCATGAGCCAACAGGCACGACATATTCTTCAACCTCAAGACTCTTTCCCAGTTGTTCAATTAATATAATTTCCCTTTTAGTAGAAGCCATCCTGAAGATGTTTTTTGCATTTTGCTGAGCATCAGCTATGTAACTTTATTTCGTTCTTTCTTATCTAGTTGTTCAGTCATTTATCTTCAGCACTGTGATTCCAAGAAAGCATCAAAGCATTGCAGAAGTGATGAGCTATGAACAGTGCCCAAACTAGGCATTGCCAATCTTCTATTTTAAAATAATTGCATGAGGGATACTGACATTAAAAAGCAAGCTTTGAACTATTATTAAATAAACAGCCTAGCTCTTATAGAATTCTAAAAAGGGTTAAGAAAAACAAAACAGAAGTGGATCAAAAACTTTTCTGCCTGTGAAGGTTAATGGAGCCCTGTCACTGAAACTTTACAGGAACAGTCCTCACGAGATGTTAGGATACTGTCTTATTAATGTTAGATCATTATTATCATATTTCATTTAGTGATGTCAAACATAAAATATGATAAGATGTCAAAATGAGAACCTTGAATATTGAGAGGTGGTCTTTGAAGTAGGCATTGATTTTGCAATGCTGGATGGCCTATTTTTGTGTCTGAACATCCACATTTTTTACCATGTGTCCTGTGTGGGTATTTGTATTGGCAAACACTGAATGTGAGACCACACAGACAGAATTTGGCTCAAAGCGAACATGGGTGCTGAGTGCTGACCGGTTTTTCAAATCAGGAATTTATCTTGGCAGCAAGAGTTATTGAACACCCCCAAAAATATAGGCTTCAGTGATCAAAAGAACAAATGTGAGCAACACACAAAATTTCCCTGAACCACTTTGGATTTGGAGGTCTGTCTCAAGTTATATTTAGTGATATCAAATGGAGACATAAATATTTGCCCTTTGTTGTGATATAGTGACCAAAGACATCAGGGAGTTTACATCATCATACTTACTCTTTTTCATCTTCATCATACTATCCAGCTGAAACAAGTATTAAAGATGATTTGTGCATACATCTATATACATAGGTTACATATGTAGCTACATATACATTTCAACACCCATATATTTCAAAATATGAATTCAGTGTACATTTAAGAGTTAATTTCAGCAATGTGAAGGTGCTTCCAATGTGCAAAATTGAAACATAAGATCTTAAATTAAACAGAAAGAGGGAATTTATGCATGCTCATTCTCCAGAAGGAAGTAGAATACAGTAATCTTTGTACGGATTTTAAGACTTTACTTTTAACTAAAGTTCATGGTATGGTAATGAGCTGTTGATTTTTGTCTTCAGAAAATATTTACATCCAGTAGAGAGGCTTTAGACATCTGGCATATGTAAGCACGGTAAAGGGTTATTGCCTAAGGGATAATAAATTAGGGAAAAAGCATCCCTCCAAATGCACTCGAAAGATGAGGTTGGTATCTTTGCAGTTGGAAATTGTACATCGTCTCTTAAGGTTAAGTCCCACCAGTTATAAAGCACATTACAAATTATTTGTCTTAAAACAAATAATATAATTAAGCAAATATTTTACTCACATTTTTAAGAAAAATATACTGAGACTTAAATTCTCCGTGTGTATCAATTTTATACACACTTCAGTTAAAATCAGTAAGATTTAATCCAGCTTGAAAAAAATGTACTGAGTGACTCTAGAAAACCAGCAGAAACATGCTTTAAATCTCACTAAATAATCACAAAATGCCTCAGACAGAATGCTACAGCACCATAAAATATATATAATCACTTTTTAGAACAGTCCTAGGTAATGAAATATGACTTCCTGTTTTTAGGTCAGTGGATCAGTGTATTTGTCTTTCCAAAACAGAAGTGGTTTTGTATAACAGGATGTCATGCCCTGAGAGAAAGGGGAAAGTAAAAATGGAGGTCTCTACAGCATACCCCAGTGTAAATCACTGTGAACCTAAGCACTCACAGCTGCCAAAGCACTCCAAATCACAGACCATCAGTCCAACCTGCAGGGGCCAACACAGGTTTGACATTAACAACTGTTAGCATTTACACTTTAAAATCCAGTGATATATTAACAAGCATGTATTTTATGGGGAGAATAAATATTCAAGATTGATTGTTAGATTTTGCTTGTGTTGTGTTTTTGTTTTGGTTTGGTTTGTGGGTTTGTGTGTAGGGATTTTATCTGGTAGGGCAGAGAGCAGCAGGGGGAGAAGATACAGGAAACTAGTTTGAAGAGAGTGCAACATCTCATTGGTTCATGACCAATCTCAAACCCATCATTTTAAACCAGTTTGTTTCCCCAAGGGTCATACTGAAATATATTAAAAGAGCACAGAGGGGCAAAAACTCTGCTATTTCAGAGAAGAATTTTTTAATGATTTAGTCATTATGACAAAGAAGTCATTATGATTAAGTGTCAGGAGTGCTGTCATCTTTAGTTAGCTTTAACTCAGTTAGCATCATGTCTTACTCCAGTTCTATTTCATAAATGGAGGAAAGTAGGTAAATCCAAAATCCATCGGGCTGTCAGAGCAGTGGTTACAGAAATGCTTCCCAGAATTCGTTTCCGCTTGCTTTTTATAAAGGTCTCTCTTTATATATGTTTTTAAAATGGATTCTACATTACAGATACATTTTCTTCAAAATTACTGAAAAGGAGAGCCTGTTATCTTTCTGTAAGTTTGATCTCCATGTCTAAATCTGAGCTCTCCAGTAACATTTTTTGGGCAGTTGTTTTCCTGTGGTCTTACAACACGATAATATCACTACAGGAAGATAAAATGAATGAAAATATTAGAAGCCCACCTTTGAAGTTGTTCTGAGCATCAGGACTCAAAAATCATCCAGCACAAAAGATTGCGCTAATAATGAACAATAACAAATATTCAGTAGCAACAGGCACTGAAAAATTAATTAAGAGACTATGAAACACATTTATACTGGCTGATGTGTCACAGGAGTATGATGCATAAACCAACAGGAATCGCCAGAATGTTAGAAAAGCAAGGGTTAACACTCAGCAACAATACAGAAGTCCAAAACTGATGACTGTTTACTACTCAGACTGGCTATGGGCTTTGAGGGATTGATAATGAATAGAGCCAGTGACTATGGTTAGTAAGACTGGCCTGTAGAAAAACATTCCCTTTTTTCTCCACCTCACTATCTATGTAACAAGTAGGAGGAAAACTGCAGATTTTCACTGCCCAAGAGGTTTTTCCTGTGTTTGAAAATTTTCAACACAAAGAAGTAAGGAAAAAACTAGGTGGAATATATATTGTGGTGTGTATGAAGATGAAAGAACAAAAGCTGAAAAGCTGTGAGTAGGTTCAAGGCAATAGGAAAAGGAAGTAAGGGGGCAGGTGGGGCGAGATGCTGATACAGTGAGAGGGAAATGTTTGAAACAAACCTCCACAAGGAAGAGATGCTTTAAAATGATGCTTTCATATCTGACCTATTCAGGGTCTGTAGGGATTCCCAAGTTCGGGTTCAGCCCTGAGCTTTTATCATGGATGTTCACGCACTCTGTGTGTGTGTGAATTTGTTACACTGTACATCTGGTTTGATGCCTGGCCCATAGAATTACACTGGCAATTTCTATAGGTGTTTTTTTTTTTATTTCCATAGGTTTTTTTTTTTTCATGTTTTTCATACTTCCATTCACTGAAAAAGTGTTTTTACTGAGTCAGCTTATCACAGAATATGTTTAATTAAGAGCTTATTAAAGATGATCTGTAGTAGTAAACAATAATAAAACAATATGATTCAGATTTCCATCATATATAATGTTAAAATAATTAAATGTTAATTAATGTTAAAATAACACCTGTACATAGGTGCTAGGGGACATTACATTTTCTGGGTTGGCTAACTATCACTGTATCTGTAGCTTTCTAACCCTCTTCACCAAAGCACCTTTGGAAACAGTTATGGGAGACTTTTCTATACAATTCAATCTTTAAACATTGTTTTTTCTGCAGGTAAGAATTGTCATTTTCATGCTCTTAAAAAATATGTTTTTATTAAACAGTTCCCTTAAAATGTATTAAAGGATAGTTTATTATTAATTGATGGCATCTTGTCCTTTGGCAAAGAAAAGCTTCTAGATATGTTTTAGCGGAAATATTATAAATAGAATTAGTGATTTCATGCAGTATCCATTTCTCTGAAGTGCAGGATGCATCAACTCTAATATCTATAGAAAAATAAATTTAAATTCAGTTGTCTTTGTCATAGACAGTAGAATGAGAACTATTTTAGCCAGTGCTTCTGCAATGGTAATGGTAGCTACACTGCAAAATGGACAAGAGAATAAACAACTTTAAATTCGATCAAAATATGTTTTAATTTTGACATTAAAGAAGCAAATAAATGGCCAGCAGTTTTCCTATCTCAGAAGATCTGGCTTTGACCCAGCCATAAATGCATCTTCTTACTAATCTTCATCCACTTTTATTTTACTTTATGATATTTTCTTTTAAAATCAATCATGTTTTGGAAAAATATGTGGAGCTTGAGGAAAATCCTGGCTGAAATATGGTATTAATGCTCTTTCTAACAGCCAATGCATTAGTTATACCAGCAAGCTGGAGATCAAATGCAACCTCCTAGGGTTCTGCAGGAAGTCCACAAAATACTCACACAATGGTGATCATTATTTCTGAAAACTCGTGACTATCGTATAAACTAACAGTCATTTCACTGCCACTAAGGCCGTCTCTCAATCAGAGACGAAGGACAAGTCCACAGAAGTCTTGCTGAGGACTGATTTCAGTCAGTGATCTCAGCATAAGAGGATGTTGTCTTGGTGTGTAATATCACAAAGCCATAGGAGACGCTGAGATGTAGCAGGGCTGCTGGCTGTAGCTCCTGCGTTAGGTCATGATCCACCATCATCACAATTTCCTTAGAAATTTACAGTGGCTGACCTTTTCCAGGGCAGATGAAAACACAGCAGAAATTGAAGTAAGCAAATACTTTTTTTTCTCCATGGCTTAATTATCTTATTTCTCCTCTAATTGCTGAAGAGTGGACACAGATACTTACAGTCGTATCTGTGGCCCTGAAGTCTGCGTCTATTCCTTGAGGAGCATGATAATAACTAGAAAGTGGTGCCCAGCTACCAAAGGTCTGTTAGTAAAAGCCACTGATCAGTACCACATGTAAGGAAATGTCAAGGTCCTCCGGGAGAGCATCTGCATCTGGAAACTTTTAGATCCCAGCTAGGGAGAAAGAAGGATAAATGTAGACTAAATCTGTCTTATTCTTTGGCATTTGTGATAAAAGTAGCTGAGTCAGGATTGCAATAGTGAAATTCAGAAGGGAGAACAGTTTCTTCTGCAGCAGATGAAGGCAGGGTGATCATAGGAATCAATGTGCTCCTGGGATTTCTCATGTAATGCTTTGGATTCAATTAAATTGAAAATGTAAAATCTAGGAATACTGAAAATTCAGTAACATTCAAATATCCAAATAGAGGTGACATTTTGGAAACCAAGTGGGGTTTCCCTGAAAACTGCAAGGAAAAATATTTTAGAGTAGACCTAACTCCCTGCTATTTGTAGTTATGAAATAATAGGAAACAGGTAATTTTTCACTTCTTTCTCAACATGCCTTGATGGATGTCACTCAAAAACATATCACTATTTGGACTGGATTCAGTCTGCATTTCATGTTTGCATTTGAATTTAGGTCTGTCACAACTGATAAAGAGTGATAAATGTGACATTACTGCGTCTAAAGATCATTAAATGTCAGCTCATGCACTGGCAGCAAAATGGCTGGCAGAAAGTCAATGATGCAGGAACTGTATGGAGTGTGAAGAGTGGAGATGGATCTAGGGCAGCAGGGAGTCATTCAAGCTGTGAGCAATCAATCAATCATTTTATGCTGAGGGAGAACAAAATGAGATGTAAAGGGAGTTCATTGTGTACAGGTAGAGAGAAAAACTTCTTGTTTATAAGTGTTTTGATTCATTTCTGTGTGCATTTAGTAACCATGAAGAAAAATAATAGGCCAGTAAAAAGTATTCATTGTACTCCAGACGATTTCTTTTGATAATTAATCTAAAAAGTTATATTCTTCTGCTTGTTTCAAAAATAATTTATTTATACATTTATCTTATTTATCTGTTGCTGGAGTCTGGATAGTTTAAGTTTATTATTTCCTAACTTTTGTGTAGTATCTTAACTTGCAAAAACTTGTGTAAATAACATAATTGGCTTCTGATTTAGACAGAAAACAGTAAAAACCTCCAGCAAAACAAAAAACAGCATACACATGGAATCCTTTTATGCAAGAGCATCTATAAGTAAATCTATGCCAACTGACTTAATTTTTCTTTCATAAACTTAAACAATATAAAAACAATATGGCACAATTTTAACTTTCCTTTTTTTGAAGAATAAATCACGAGCAGATCAATTTGGATTTCTGGAGTATGCCAACAGGAAAGCTGCACAAACTTGATGTAATGACTTTTGTCCATAAAGATTACCTAGTTTGATTCTGAAAGTTACTCTTTGAGTAACACAATGCTAATATTCTTCTGAAAGAAAGGTATTGCTCTCTTCAACCATTTTCTACAATTCCAATCAAGACTGAGACTCTTTTGAAAATTCTAGGAAAACAGCTTTTCAATTGGAAAATGTTTTAAAAAAAAGCAAATAAAAAGCAGTCCTTTCAAATCACTGTAAACTCTCTGTAGCATTTAGTGTCCCATACAGATTTTCTTTGTTGGCCTATAAATATACACTATTAACCTAAATACAGTCACAAATGCAGAAGCTGAATTCCATGTATTTGCCTTATGCAAATATGAGAAAAAAATCTTAGCTATGTTTTGAGCACATAAAAGAGGTGATCTGAGTTCAAGGTCAGTATTTAAGCAATATTAGAATAGTGCTAAATGAACAAGACCATCTGTGTGTGTAGTAAATATGACTCTGATTAAATACTTCTCCTCTTACAGGTCATTCGGATCTTACACTTTAACAAAAATCTTTTACTAACATTCCAAGAATATTTAGATCTGAGACAATGTTGAGAGTGTATATTATAGATTTCTTTTCACACTGTTAACAAGAAGATGCCCAGGGCATTGCCCCTCGCACGGATGAGGAGCGGCAGTGACAGTGCAGTCTGCTTCCTAGCCAAAGCAGACTCGAAGTCCTGCTCGTTCGATGCCTGCTTTTCACAGACTGTAACATTTGAAATGTCACATTTTTCAGAGTCATTACATCCTGTTACACAGACATCTTTCTAGAACTCACACCTCTTTGTCACCGGAGTCATCCCTGTAGTAAAATTAGAAGTACTTGAGTACACTGAAAAAGTGACAAGGGATATGGACATAGACAGTAATTACTGAATATGAAGTTGGCCCTAGTTCTTCTCTCAAACAGTTAAGACAGGTATCAACTATGCAGTTAAGCTCCCATCTTTCTTACCTGAGTGAACTAAAAGGAAACAATGAAAAGAAAAGAACAAAGAGTAAGGTCATGAAGATGGATTTATCTTTTAATACTTTTCATTTAATAGTTTGAAAAATGAAGAAGAACTTCTGCCATGTGCAAAGGTGAATTAAACAATAGCCAAATGTAAACAATCTGTATTTGTGATTGTTTTGTCTGGAGGAGAGATAATTTTCTTTATGGTATCTGGTATGGGTCTGTGTTTTTGATTTGTGCTGAAACCAGTGTTGATGACACAGGGAAGTTTTTGTTACCGCTGAGCAGTGCTTGCACAGTCAAGGCCTTTTCTGTGTCTCACCCCACCCCACCAGTGAGGAGGCTCGGGAGGCACAAGGAGTTGGGAGGGGAGGGCACACAGCCAGAACTGCTGACACCAAGTGACAAAGGGGCATTCCATACCATATGGTGTCATGCTCAGGATTTAGACACGGGGGAAGAAGAAGAAAGGCGGGAACATTCGTAGTGATGGTGTTTGTCTTACCAAGTCATCACTATGCATGACAGAGCCTCGCTCTCCTGGGGATGGCTGAACACCTGCCTGCCCATGGGAATTGGTGAATAGATTCCTTGTGTTGTTTTCCTTGCATGCACAGCCTTTACTTTATCTATTAAACTGTCTTTATCTCAACCTGTGTGTTTTCTCACTTTTACTCTTCAGATTCTCTCCCTCTTCCACCAGGGGAAAGTGAGCAAGTGACTGTGTGGATCTTAGTTCCTGGCTGGGCAACTAATATTGCTAACCTCAACAATATTAAAAGATAATTAAGTAAGTCAAGAATCTAGCAGCTCTGAAGTACGGAAGTGTGACTTCCCTTTACATTTAATGTATAACTATATATCACAATGTGAAGATAAGGAATAACCAATAATAAACTCCTGAGATCTTTGTTAACATGACATCCCTTAATGAAATGCACACAGCAGGGAACCAAGGCTAAATTACAATACAGAACAACAACAGAAGGATGATGTAAATATGTAGAAACAAAAATCAGAAAAGCTAAAGCACAAAAGAAAATGTTATAACAAATGGACATAACAGACGCTGAGTCTTAGGCTGGTCCAGTATACATAGCCAGGATCCCATATTTGAAAAAGATGCTGACTTTCTCCATCTTATCCACAGGAAAGTCAGGAGAGTTTGAAAAGCAAAGAAAATGTGAAAGTTTTCTATGAAGAAAGAGTTAATGAATTAAGGTTGATTTAATCCTGAAAAGTCTGGAGGCAAAATATTTTAAGAGTCTTCAAACACATGAAAATTGCTTTAAAGAGGATAGAAAAACTTTCAAAGAAGATGTTGTGAGGAGATTTGGGTCAGCAATCACAAAAAAAACTTAACATGTTGAGTTAAACCTGGAAAGAGATTGCCTAGGGGAGTCCAGAAACTCCAACCCGTGAGTTTTACGAAGCAGTTGCACGGAAAGGAAAAGAATGACTCAGTGTTGTGGTTTGATGCTGGCTAAGTGCCAGGCACCCACAAAAAAAACTATTCACTTATTTTCTTTTGCTATAGCTGAGCAGAGGAGGGGGAATTGAAAACTTCATGAGTTGAGATAAGGATTAGGGGAAAAACACTTTAAGGCAAAACAGGTTCAAAATTTAAACAGTATAAAGAAATTTTATTATTAAAAGAATTATAAGTAAAAATGTTAATGAGAGCTAAAATAAACCTTTAGAACAACGTTCCTTCCCAGTTCCTCCCTCTTTCCACTGACCGTGCAAGGAGACAAAACAGGGAGTTTTGTTCAGTCTTTCACTTCTTAAAAATCTTTCTTAAGTATGCTTAAGGAAAAGAGTTTCTTTCTTCTGCTGTGCCGTGGGATCCTTCCCACTGGAGGTAGTTCTCTGTGAACTTTTCCAGTGTGGTTTTAACTCTCACGAACAGCAGCCTACCCAACCTGCTGTAACATGAGTCCCTCCCACGGGCCAAGCAATCTTCCCACAACTGCACAGCATGGGTCATTTTAGTTCATGGGGTTTAGTCTTTTAAGGATGAGCTATTCTAATTTGGAAGCAAGGGTTCTTTATCTCTGGAAGCAAGGGTCCTCTCTCTTTGTCCGAGTTCCTCACTAGATTACAGCTTTTCAGTATCCACTTGCTCCAGCATGAGTACTCTTCATCAAGGGCTGCACGTGGATATCTGCACCCCCCATGCACCTAATGAATTACAGGGAAACAGTTTGTTGTATCATAGTCCTCAGCACGGCTCGCAGGAGAATCTCAGCTGCGGCGCTTGGAGCACCTCCTCCCTCTCCTTCTTTTCACTGACCTCAGTGCCACCATGTTGGTTTTCCTCACGTGTCCTCACTTTTCCTTTTTCTCTGACTCGGAAGAAAGTTGGTGTCTGTAGGTTCGTTTGTTCTCAAGTTCCATCAGTTGAAAAGTTCTTACAGAGCTTTGCTGCGCTGAAAAGGTTGATTTTGTCTGAGCTCTGTATGAGAGAATTGTTTGCCATGTTTTCGTCCCTGGCCACATGGTCTCTGCTGGCACCTGCTGGCACCACCTCAGGTGGCCCTGGCCATGTGGCCACCACTGGCCCCCACCAGGATGGGCCCAGGTGGCCCCTTACCACCACTCAGGAGAAGAAAGAGAGCTTCCTGTGGTTTTTCCTTTCTTAAATGTGTCATCACAGAGACATTACCAACTTCTCTTATTGGGCCAGCCAGTCTGTCCATCATCAGAGCTTTCAGTGATTGGCTCTGCTGGACATAGTGGAAGTTTCGAGGAGCTTCTGTCTCAGAAGCAGTGTCCATGTCTTCCTCTGCCCCCACTAAAAGTCCAGGCTGTGTTAAACTAACACACTCAGACATAGTCAGTATTGTTCATGGCAAAGGAATGGACTTAATTAACTCTTGGAAAAATACGTAAGCTGTGGCTACATGCAATTAAAATCTGCTTCACATATATACAGGAGATAGACTAAAGGGTGACTTTTTTCCCCCTACTGTCTAAAATGGATGAGCAATATCATTACCCTCCTTACATGCTAAAGGAAAATCTTTGCTTATCAACCATGTGTTGTAATCTTCCATTTTCATTATTTGAACTCAATGAAAAAGCCAGAAGGTAATTTTAAGTTCTCAACTATGATGTCAATAGGCTTGTACACTACTAATAAAATATTAAATGTTTTACACAAAGGAAGGAAAACCTCCAAGAATCTCAGCACTTGGAGCTATAATATATTGGATGAACAACAGAAGCAGGATACTTATCTATTAGAAAACTATAATTAAGGTTAAATCAGAAACTCACAAAAAAACCATCTATCTTTTATGAAGAAATCAAGATTCAATCCTTACTTACAACTGGAGTCCTGTAGAAAAGTACAGAATAAAGATGTAATATTGGTTCTCTTACTTTATGCTTTTGTTAATATGTATTAGGCAGATGGAAAGGGAGGGTAACGCAAAAGTAAAATTTAACTTAACGGTTAACTGGTTTTGACTAGTTAAATATGTTTGTAGTGATATTTTTCCTCTTGTGGAGAAACAGACCTGTTGATCTCCACAACTGTGAAAAGGTCATTTTTAAAGTTTTCATAAATTTCAGCAAGTGTTTGCTCCCTCTGTTGTCACAACGTCTATGTGTAACACAATTTATTTTACCCAGGAATTTTCTTCTAGGTCTTCCTTCTCAGAAATGAACATCTATTCAAGATAACTTACTGGAGAATAGGAATGCCTGTTTCCATGTTCTCATTCCAAAAGGATTTGCTTAATTCAGTGTTTTGCTAAAAAGCCCAAAGAATTGTCCGCCTCACCTCCATTTTTTTTTGAGCTGAAAAAATATTTATTTTTGTTGATGATAGGACTTTATTCCTGCCTTGTGCTATCAAGCCTGGTTACGTACAGAAGGCATTAAACATGAACCTTGTTGCTAAAACGATTCTCTAGCCATGAAGCTCAGTTTATCTGCACAAGCTGACACTTTTGAGTGTAAAACCCTCCCCCCAAACCAATCAGTACTCTCATTTGCAAAACTTATCCCACAAGATTTCTTTGTTTTTATTGATTTTGCAGTTATTTAGTTGTCAGTGTACATTGTTGATCACAGAACTGCCAAGAGGGAAGGCTGTTGGCTGAAGGAAGGAAAAGGAATGGCATTTTTATACATGCTACCTAAGTTATATTTATGGAGTGAGGATTTTTCTCTCTCAGGTGCTTGAAAGAAGTTGCACTGCAGTCCATGTAAGACTTGTTCTCTGTGTTTTACAGCTACCCAGATGAATATTAATATGAGACATTGGGGGGAAAGTTAGGAAAGTTTCTTGTAAGCCTTGAATAGTAATTTTTTTCAGTACACAAACAACAAAAAAAAGGATCACTGGTTTTCATTTTAAAGAGAATGTATCACTTCTGCTCAGTGTAGCAAGCAGAAACTTTCAAAGAAAACATGCACTTCCCGACAAGCACAAACTGTGAAATGTATTAGAAAATAAAGGTTTTAATGTCAATTATCATTAAAAACCTTATTTTCAAAAACACTTCACAGTTTAGTCATGCTGAGAAGTGCTTCTCATCTTTGAAATTTTCAGCCTGCTACACTGAGCAAAATGGGTGCAATTTTCTTTTAATTGTTTTGAACACCATGTGTGAGAGAACATGACAGAATGCAAATTGCTTCTACAAGATGTAAGAGACAAATAAGTTGTTGGATTTTGTGGCATCTCTCTGTGAGCTGAAAGCATGAGACACACTACTTTTTTTAGCATTAGGTCAGGCAGGAATCTCTCTCTCCCTTGTTTGCTCTTTCTCTGGTTTTAGTTTGCAATTCAAGACAAGAAACCAAGAGGTTTCATGTTCATAGTGCAGTAACAGTTCTGTCCTCAGCAGCAATAGTTGAGACCCTGGGTCAGAACTAAACCAGACTCACAGCATTTGGGGTCTTTCAAAGTGACCTGTCTGCCTCCCAGCTATGCATACCATAAACACAAACTGCAAAGCAATCTTTTTTCTTTAGTCTTTCTACTTGGCCAGGCTGAACTAGGGCAATAAATTATTATAGACTAAGCTCCACCATGCATTAGTCATAATGTAGTGCCACACTATTTTACACAACAGGCCAATGTCTCATGCTGATCCTTGTCCTGTGAATATTAGATATTGAGAACTGAAAAATAATAATGAAAAGTACTGACCGCCCGGGGTTTTTTTCCCCAGAATCTCTGCAGAGCTAAGTATTTCTGTTTTACACAGCTATTAGAAACTTCCACATACGTACATACTGCAATATCAAAATAGAAGGAAGGCAAAACTCAGACTGTCTATGAAATGAGGCAATTAGCAACAATGAAACAAACACTTTGATTCTATCTCATATGACCAATTAGGCACTACTGACGAGGCTAGCAGAAGATGTTTCCCTCTGCAGTACATCCCTGGCTTTTCCTACCTAGTTTGCTTTCTGCAGCACTGTGTTATAAGGCACAGAGGTCAGATTTCTCTTTGAAAGCCTCTAATGATCTGACAAAAGTTTTCAGTCGAGTTGCAATAGAAATTCCCTCAGGACAATTTGACATTGCATTATTATTGCAATAGTTTCTACAGATATTCCAAAGTCAAATTAATATAATTTTCTTAGGGGTAAGTGCCTTCTTCAATGTGGTTTCTTTGTGGAACATGACAGAACTGTCACACTATTTTTATCAAACTTCTTGTGGTTTCAGAAAAAATTTTCTCTTCTTCTGTCTTCATCTAGGAAACACAGGTACTCCTGGACATCATCTTGCACTTCAGCTGCATAGGAAAACTTTAATTTTATGATTTTCAATTCAATTTCTGAGCCTTGCTATGGAGGTTCCATGTGGATTTCCATACCTGATATCATTCTTACAAAGCTGACTGAAATGAAATAAATAACAGGATAAACTTGTGAGAAAAAGTGCGCTGGGCCATAACATAGACCAGATCTACACATAGCTGGAAATCTTTGTAAGGATGGCTGGAGGCATTCTGAGTCCACCATCAATGTCACAGGAAAGGGTTTTCTTCATATAGCACAGTAGCAGGAGGCTGTTTTGAGACAAATGAAGAGGTAGGTCTGCAAAGGGCTGATTAATAAACTTCTTTGGAGAAACCATGAGTACAAGAATGCTGCAGGTATTCTGGAGTGCTCCTTTCCCCTTCTTTCTCTCCTTCCTCTCAAAGATAAAGAAAAGAAATCTTCGTTTTCTTGTTCTGTGTACATGAAATGAGTTTTATCCTATTAGGAATTCGGTCTTCATTTTTTAGTTAAACATGACTATTATTCTTTTAATTCATTTCTTCTCAAGGCATGTCTAGAGTACAAGCATTTGAAATCAGGATAGAAGTCTTGCACATTAAACATGAAAATCAGCTCTGTTCAGCTTAAGCATAAATGACAAAGCTGAAGTTTTTATCTGAACACTCATACTGAAGAATTTTTTCTATGATTCTGTGTCTGTTGGCAAGCCATGTTTAAGAAAGAGCATAGATAAATCCACATGGCATAGACATTTTCTAATATTCTGTATGGCAAGAGTGGATGAAACATTGTTTCATTGCATGAGCTATCATAAAAATAACTGCTTTAAAAAAAAAAGAAAAAGGAAAAGTGACCAGGTATCAAACATGCGCATTCATGCCTACTTTCTTCCCTCAGCTATGTAAACTGGGAAGCTATGGTTTTTTATACCTTGTGTTTTTTCCATTTTAAGTCTCAGTATTTGTAGAAATTCTGATTTTCCATCATATCAAACATAACTTTAAAAAAATTCAACATTTTGTAATAGAGGTCAACTTTTCTTATTTGAGTCATATTAAAGATGTTCCTTGGTTCAGACCACAAAACATTCCTTTCTTCCTTCAATCTCACATATTTTCATTACAGTCCAAATAACTGGACATTTCTGTCTGTGATCTGTCTTTTAAGTCTTCTAAGGGGAAGTAGGGGAATATTTCATTTTAAATAAAGTCTTGTGTTCAAGCTAATCAGAAAGGGACACATGTCCTGGAGGCACATCAAGACATAAAATACAGGAAAGTGTACTATGGATGAGAGCATTGCTGAGAAAAAAAAAAAATTGCAGAGCTTTTTAAGCTGCCTATAACCTTGTGTAAGAGGGCTTTAGGTGTTTAGGTGCCTTTAGGTGTTCTTGACATGGCCTTTTTATTGCCCTTTCGTACTGTACCCTTGCTGGCTCTGAGTACAGAAAGAAAGCAGGAAATTTTTGTTTTCTGTATATTTTATGTTGGACTCTTCATTTTGGCATTTTAAGCCTTATTGAGACTGTTGCTTTTAATAAGAAAAGAGAAAACATATAAGAAGAGCTCAAAGAAGTAGGCAAAATTTACTCCAAATAAAGTCAGATATCAATACATCACATAATTTTAATTTTGTCATAGAAGTATTAGCAGATTTTAGCACCTTTGCTTTACAAATAATTAGTTGTAAATAGTATGTTATTAAACATAACTCCATATAATATGGAGGTCTTTTTATCATGGCTTGGTTTGCATGACAATAGGCCTGCTGGTGACAGATAGGGCACACCTCTCTCAAAGGGGGGATATTAACACAGCTCATTAAAAGAGCTTTAAACTCATTTGAAGGGGCAAAAGGATATAACCAGGCTCACCAGAGAGTCTTGATCTGCCGATCTAGGGAAGAGTGGCTGGAAAGCTGCCTGGCGGGGAAAACCTGGGGGTACTGGCCAACAGATGGCTAAACATGATCCAGCTTGTGCCCAGGTGGCCAAGAAGGCCAATGGCATCCTGATTTGTATCAGGAATAGTGTGGCCAGCAGGACCAGCACAGGGGTTGTCCTCGTGTACTCAGCACTGGTGAGACCACACCTCAAGTTCTATGTCCAGTTTTAGGCCCCTCACCGTAAGAAAGACATTGAGGTGCTGAAGCAGGTCCAGAGAAGGGGAGTGAAGCAGGTCCAGAGAAGGGGAGTGAAGCCGGTAAAGGGTTTGGAACAAAAGTCTTAGGAGGAGCAGCTGAGGGAGCTGGGGTTGTTTAGCCTGGAGAAAAGGAGGCTCAAGGGGGACCTTATCGCTCTCTACAGCTGCATGAGAGGATGTTGCAGTGAGGTGGGGGTTGGTGTCTTCTCCCAGGTAGGAACAGGCTGCCCAGGGACGTGTTTGAGCCACCATCCCTGGAGGCATGCAAAATATAAGTAGATATGGTGCTTAGGGACATGGTTTAGTGGTGAACATGGCAGTTCTGGGTGAGTGGTTGGACCCAATGAACTCAGAGATTTTTTCCAACCGAAACGATTTTATGATTCTATGATTCTATGTATCATTAATCTTAATCACTCACACAAGCATCAGTTGTATTACATATACAGCCAGAAACCAGCTACAACTTTTGCCCATCCTGATACACAAATATGAAAAAAGTCTTAAAATACGTTGTATAGATATAAATACCAGTCTGGAATACGCAGCAAATAGATATGCTGTGTGTTCTAGGTATGGCAACTAAATGCGAGACTTGGGTTTCTGGAACACTGAGAAATGAGGACCTACTGCAAGAGATGTACAAAGCCTAAGGTAGGACTAAAATGAATGTCTTCTATGATGCAAACCCTCTGACAGAAACGCATGTATATTATGCTCTCCAAAAGCAACATTCTCATCAATTACCGACACATACGTAGGTAAGAAGCCTTACAGTGGCCCCCACGCCTTTTATATGGTGAACAAATCATAACTGTTTCAGCTTTTGTAAAGTATGAATTTGTATTAAAATTATATATATGATTCCTCTAAAGCAGATTTGAGAATGTGTGCTTTAAGAAGAGCGATGAGTCAGTGAAATTTTCAAGATAAAAAAATGCCCTTGGTGGTAAGAAGCTGAGCAGTGTTCAATGTTTCAATTGCTTTGCACATCTTAGAGTGTCCTTCAGTTCAAACATCTCCTTAGATCAGCAAAGGTCTATGCTGTAAGTGACAGCACTGAGCTTCCTATACATGCATGAATTATTCATTTCCTAAATAGATACATTAAAAAGAGAGCTATTTAGAATTTAATGAATATTAATAAGACCATTCACCAACATACCACATATATCTATGCTAAAGAAATCAATATAGAGGCATATTTATTACCAGCGTGCCTGGAAACATACAACACTTTTCCACTAATATCAGAAAAAAAATTCACTTTCAAGACTAGAGTTACTTAATCTTCAGCATTCTGAAAGCGCACGGGGATTTTACTGAATTGAAAGCAGAATATTACAAAGAAAGGGACGATTAATAAAGGCCCTATTTGCTTAAACCTTGTGCAAAAATTGGTCTCTAAAGGAAAAGTTAATTTCCTACTAAGTCACATTCATGAAAAGATAAACATTCTAAACTACAGACTGCAAATACAAATACAGCACAGTCACATCTAGAGTTTTAGTTTATTTTAACGCAATCCTGCATCCCTTACTCTGAAACTGTCTGTCAATCAGACCACAAAAATAGCAAATTATTTAGCAGTAGAGTGATATGCTGAAACCGACAATGAATTTTAATAGCAATCTCAAAAAAACCCTTTAATTTCCTAATCTGCTCTTTTAAAACACTTAGTGGAGTTGAAATTCACTTTTGAATTTGTACAAGTATTTGTGACAATGTATCTTCTATTCATCATTCAACACTTCAGCATTCTTAAAAAATAAGGTGCAGAAATCCACATTGTAGCACTTATTTATCTCCTCGGTCAGGCACCATATTTTGAAACACTTCTGCATCCAAGCTAAATTATTACACTAATTAACACTGGTACAACTTCTCACAATCACAGGTTTTTGACCATAGGATAGCATCAACTCAGTTGCACAAGCTTGCTGGAAATTCTGTAGTTGCTCCATTGCAGGTAATTGATTTTGCCCATCAAGAAAAGGTTGTTCTTAGGAAGTCTTCTTCCTTGAGCCTTCCCTCCATAAAACCCTTATTTTTTTCTCCCCACTCCATTTAAGGCCAGTGACAATATTTTGTCTTTGGGATAGATGCAGTCTACACTTCTACCTCAGCTCCACCTTTGGGTTTTCAGGCGTCGTAAGAACTCACTGGCTGAATGTCAGGATGATAAGGAATCCTTCAGGTTTTCTGGATTTCATTATTACTGTCAGCATGGATTAAAATAAACTTTTTTGTTTATAGTGACCATTAGACAAGCCAAAATTAGTTGTGTAGCATTAAGGTTACCTCAGACACAATGTGCTAAATAGAGTAATTCAATTGATACACACACATTAAGAAATCAATTTGGTTGTGATCTATGTGATCTGAATGAAGCTGAGTCACCTAGTGCAGAGTAGAAATAGATGGCTGCAATAAAGGTAACTAGGATTCATGTAAGTGGTTTTCATAAAGTAACTCACCTGTCAATCAAGGCCCAGAACTCAGCAAGAAAAGATCACGGAATTAATCAGAAATGTTTACCCCAGATTTCAAAATCTGTGACAAAGAGGAGAAAAGTTATTAAACAAAAAAGCTAGTACTGCATCAAGGTCAGAGGTATAAGTCCTTCTCAACAAATTATTCTGTCCAAGACCCTGATGACATTATACATGATAAATGTGAGAAGACTTCTGACAGGATCAAGAGCATTCCAGACTCACCTAGAAGAGTGTATTTATGTCTTTATTGAAGAAAATGTGAACCTTTTTTTAAAAAACAAGTTCTTATTTTTAGTAATGTCAAGAATAAGGTAGAGTAGGTGTCTTGCAATTTCAACTCAGTTGTTTCCTAAATCTACCCACTTATAACCCTTTTTATCTTTGTGCAAATCTCTTTACACTACATTATAATCCTGCAATTGGCTCCCTGTCAAAAAAGTGCTGCTTAAGCATCTGCAGTTTAAAATCCCTCTCCCCTTTGCCTCATTTCTGATAAGAAGAAAAAAACAAATCTCTAGTTGCATGTTTAAGGGGTTTTATTTCCTTGCTCTACCAGCTCAGCTCTAGCTGAATGCAAGGACTGATGTGGTTTCAAAGTCATCTACTATATTCAGATCTGGCAAGAGCAGTGACAGTCCCTTGAACACTGCTGCCTTCTGTTCTCACAGGTTTGACAACGTGAACTAAAGTGGATTCTTCCTTGGCCAGTTATGCCAGACTTTGGTTCCTCCAAGTCTAACATTAGCTGAATGTAGAAGAGGTGTAACAACATAGCTCTGGCCAACTGAAGTCCTCAAGGTGCTGTATGGTTCTAAATATAGTGTTAATTACTTTTCTTTTATAATAATAAAGCATTCAAGTTTGGAGTTAAAAAATCCCCCATGGAAAACATTGCTGTTTCATTTAATCCAGAGTGCCTAGAGGAGATTCCATTTGCTGCTCTCAGTTACATTAAACACTTATTCTAGAAATCCATGGGGAATTTCTGTTACACAGAATGTTGAAATATGCAGAGTTTTTCCAAATATATCAGATAAAATGAAACATAAAAATAGATAAATGATTTATACTAATATATATGGGGATTGTTCATTTAATAGGCAGACATATGTTTTTCTGTCACTAAAGGATTTCAAAGCTCTCAGTTTAAGTACATCTAATGTAAAGCTAAAAAAATATTTATTAAAGTTAGTGCCTCTTTCTTGATAGAAGTTCTGTTTTCCCTGTCTGAAGTGGTTGAAGTAGTATGAATACATGTTCTTGTCTTGCAATGTCCACTTAAGAAACATCCTATACTGACTCTTATGCAGGAGTCACAAACAAGTTAATTTTCCTTGGCCTAAAACATTTCCATCATTTTCATCTATTCAAAAACTGATTCTAGCTATGACCAAGAAATCTGGTTCCTTGTTAGCATATTCCCATCAACTGTTGCCTTTCATCCTAAGAAAATCATCAGTTACTCTGGGACTCCAGTTGGATTCTCACCACACTAGACAGATAATTGGTGTCCTTTTGGAAAGTCATGGATAGTTTATACTCTCTGCTTATAATTTCCATGTTGTTTTGCATCTTACTTGCAAGATGTTTTGCATATTCCATTAGAAAAAAAAATATTCTATGAGTGGTTTCCTAGATCTCATGATGGTTGTGGTGCTTCTACCTCAACTACATTTTCATATAGAGGGATTGAGGCAAGTAAATCAGAAAAGCAAATATTGCATTCTCGGTAGGCTATTATAAATGCTTCTAATCAGGTGTATGTAAGACAGAAGATTTTGTGCCTGGTTCCTTTATGTGGAATCAAAGCTCATCTGCCAGATGCTTATGTTCATGCATTACTGGATCCCTAATTAACAGAAGAGAATTTCCCTCCTTTATCAATCTATTTGGATACTTTAAAAAATTGAAAATTTATAGAATCTAAACAAGGGACAGAAGTACCATCAGGGAAACAGGTATACTGTGCCTCTGAATCTTAGAAAGAGTGGAGGGGTCTTTTAGAAATCAGCTGAAAAGCTTTGAAGTCGATGTGTGGAGTCTTGCCCCAGTATGATCTTGGTATCAATCTTGTTCTTTGTCATGTTGATCAGGATCCTTGCTAAGGCATGCTGTTCCTCTGAGGTGGCTCTCGTAATAGAGTTTCTTTTCCAGGCATACCAGTATGGAGGAAATAGTATCCAGTAGGTCAGTCCCTTGAATATAACTAGGATTTTGCAGGGTCCATAGTCATGGTACCTCAGAAGTGTTCCTAGGCCTTATAATTTTGTTTTGCCCCTAAATAGCTTAAACAGAACCTAAATTGCTATGCACTCTACGAAACATTTTCTTTAAAGTTTCTGGAAATGGTTAGTCCACTGCCTCTTCAGATAGCCTGCAGAATTCTACTGTGGTCTCAGAAATAACTAAAATCCTGTGATGTGTCTTTTTTTTACGCATCTGGAGAAATATGGAAGTGCATGCTATTTAGGCAACAGTTGCAATTCAGTAGGAATGGTGTTGCCTGTAGAGTGAATAGGGCTGCTCAGAAATGTGGAGAGCACTGCCTCCAGTCTTGTAAGTATATGTAAAGAACATGGGATCCCTGTTAGGCTTTGGGCACTATTCAAACAGGTATATTTGCAATCTTTAAGTAAACTGGTGTGAAAGGAAAACTGTTGATAGAAATGGTATTTCGTGGCAGGACAGAAACAGACTGCCAGAATTCATGTTCATGAAGAACAGAAAAATGTAACAGAGACTTTTCATTCATTAACCCTCAGTAGCAGCCTCAATACAGTAAAGCTCCTCCTTTAGTTAACGCTGTCCCCAAAAGACTGAAAATTAACTGTATAAAACCCAAGTACTCCCAATTTGATTGATTTAAGAAATTTATCTTCGTTTCATGAAGATGATCATAAACAGCACAAAGGGAAAAACAATGCTCTGTAATGAACTCTAAGCTCCTTTACACTGCAAGAAGCCTCCTTGTGTGGGACCATTTCTATGATGGTATCACCCATGCTTCAGTCTTTTCAGTCAGGTCAAGCAATGTTGACTGAAAACCTCAGATATATCACACTGTCAGAAAAGGAGCAGTGATCAGTTTGAGCATACTAGATACATGTGCTTGGATTGTGTTCATTTGGTGTAGAGATCCACGTGTGTCCTGCTAAAGTACAATGTGGAAATGCTTGCCTTGCAGCAGCAAAGTTCAGCAAACCCCTCGTGCATGATAAGGATCTAGACTAGCACTTCTTATGTGACTCACAAGGTGGATTTCATTCATACTGCTTCTACTTTTCTTTGTACTTTTTGCTGCAGGAAAATGAGACATTTTAATATCTTTTACAGAAATAAAGTATCGATACCTGGCAGTTATTAAAATATACATTTTACAGAATAAACTGTAATCTCCTTGTTAATGTGGTTTAAAGCTTTCAAATCTTACTGAAAAAGCCTTTTAAACAAATCAAATATTAATGCTTAATAAGAGGCAAGAAAATACTGAAAATTGCAAAATTTAATTTTTAAAAAATATGAAGTGTTAAAACCTAATTGCTATAAAATATTCATGGTTAAATTATTAAAGTCATTATTAAACCACAAATGCCTAAGTCATCAATTCACAGGCTCTGTGTAACAGAACTTCACCAGCTATATTTTTTTTCTGATGGTCCAGTGATTGCATAGCTCCTGTTGACTCAGCTCATGCACCTGCTACAGGACACGGGTCAGTCTGGTCTCAAGCTATCTATTGCTTAATTCATATAAAGTTACATCCAGACTCACATCCTGTCTGTCGAGAACAGCACAGATATGACCTTAAGGTACCAGAGAATCCATATTTCTTTCCTGAGTAGTTTCACAAGAAGCAGTGTATGGAGCATAAATGAATCCCATTTATCTGGTCAGGCCTTCTGACAGCTGCTTTCACTTTCTTGTAATCTATATTACTTTTGAAATAGCTGCAATGAACCATTATCCCACAGATTGGCAACGCTTTGTTTTCTGAAAGTGATATAAAAAAGCAGCAGGAAGGTTACCTTTTGGATCCAGCTCTCTTGACTGAATAACAGCAAAAGCTTATAAAGCAAATTCCAAAAATACATGCAGAACTCCCAACATAGCTCTCTATCGATTTTAAAGTATTGTCCGGTTCAATTTAATGCAAACACAAGGGACCTGCGGATGTCATTTTTATTTTTGGTAGCATGAATCTTTTCCAGTGACAATGCAATGCATTACAGGCTGCATCAAGCATCAGCTACATTAATATCCAGCAGACAGATACATCATTCAGTGATATAAGAATTGGAGGTTATTAACAGGATAAGGAGAGTTAATAAAGGTATGAATATGGTTTCCTTGCTTATCATAATGAAAGCTTTTGCTGAAAAAGCAGTGAGGGAACAGAGTGGGATTTCTTTATCTAGCCCCCAGATTTTTAGAGGAAAAAAGAAAGATGGAAAGAAACACTATCTCTCAGCATCATTATCTTTGCGATATCTGTCATATGACAATTTTTACAGTGACACATTAGCACAGAGCAGTATTTGCAGTCTTCCTGCATAGTGCTCATTAAACTTTAATGAAACACTATTTCCAAAATTCACTGCCAAATGCACTTATCCTACAAATGTCACTATCAGCAGTTTTACATACACTTCTGGCAGAAGAAAAAAATTGTAGGTCTCCTTTTTCTTTTTAATACCTGAGAAAGGTCAGCTACAATATAGCATTTCTCTCAGTACTCCAGGTCACTTGGACTTGATTCTACCTTTTCTGCCCTTGTTTCTGCCAAAATATTTCTATCACTTAAGATGGTTTTATCAAACTGAAAATGAGCTGGAGTAACTTTCATGGCAATCTCGACCATAGGGTCCAGTAAGTACTTCAGCACCCTCAGTTATGGAAGAGATAGATTACATGTAGCTTTTTTAGCAAAATAACAAACAGCTTGATGCATAACACCATGATAACTTTTTTAAAAACTATTTTGAAGTGATCCTGTAGCTTTTCATTCATTGCACATGCAGAAGTTTGAAGAAAGAAATTTAGCAGACAATATCAAAACGAATATAGACAGAAAAAACAGGGCCTTTCATGAAAAAAGGGTAGGGAAATTATGCTTTAGTTAACATTAGCCTATCCTATGTGATAATCTAAAGCACCTAAGATTCATAAATGCTCATTCGTCAAAACAAACGACAAAAGTCAGAGGGTCTGCAAATAATCAGAAAATTTTATTAGTAAATTACACACTGCATGGAAATTGGTATACTAGTTCCTGACCAACCATATAATCACGTGGCAGCGGTTTTGGATAAAGGGGTAGAGTGAAAAGGAAGAAAGAAAGTAAGAGGAAGAAATGAATTAAAGAACAAAAACAAAGAGAAAGAAAAGAAAGAAGAAAAGAAAAAAAGAGAGAGGAAAATGAGAAAGTGCTCACCAGTCCTGGTTCCTGTGTAAATCCAGCTGAGAAGAGTGTCAGTCCTGGTTTCACCTTCAATCCAGCTGCTGAGCATTGGTCCATCTGCATCAGTCCAGCTGATGAGATGCCCAGGGTCCAGGGGATACCATCCAGGTTTGGGAGGGTGTACCTTTATGTGGGCAGTAGTTATCATTTGCAGTCCGTTCTTTCAGACCTTTCTGGAAATGGGTTGAAGGGCTTCTGGGGTCTTCGGCAGTCTCAATCTCACTCTGTAGTCCATGCCCACTTCCTGCCACTTATTCCTGCACTTATGACGTGCTGTGACTCATTTCTGAATTATCTTTATATCCAGATGGGATCTACCGAGAAACCTACCAGTTCAATGACACAATAATACTAACTTTTGTATTTGTTCAGATTTACTTGCAGATATAAAATGTGTGGATATCACGCTGTGTTAGGAATGGTAGATATGGAATCAAAAATCAGTTGTGTTCAGTGGCATTTTTGGCAACTGTATTTGGTTCTGTTCTTTCAGTATGTTGTCTCTGAGGAGGGGCAATGGTTACAAATTTTGCTCAGATCAGAAAGACCAGTGTAGATGATAGTCCCTATGAGCACTCAACAAATGCAGGGTATGACCATTCAAATGGTTGCATTTTGTTACTTAGGAACAATGATATATGGATTTCTTTTTTTCTTTTACTGTGTTAGTTTGAAAAACAGAACTGCATGCTGTTAGTTCAAGTTAAACACTAGTGAATTTCTATTCCTTCCTGCTTCCAATGACTGGCAAGCAAAATTTTCCCACTGGAACCTAACATTCCTCTTCATTCAATTCTTTTGTTTTCTTCAGTGTCATTTCTTTGACAGTTTTTGGTTTTGCCCTCATTACCTTGTGAGTTTTGAATATTGAAGTGCACTGAAGGCACTAAATGTGCTGGCTTTCCTAATTTTTCTTCATTTTCTTCATTTAAATATCATCTGCATTAGAAAAGATGCTTATGATTCTTCAGCACTTTTCTACCTTCAGTACTTTTCATTACCTTGCTCAGCATAAATTAACACAGAAGCAGCATCGTTTTGATGAAGTCCCTGATGCCACACATGCTGCAGTAACAATTGTTTTGCTGACTCCTTGGACAAATAAATCCTGACAGTCTTTTGTAGAGCAGAATGTCTCCTATTATTGCTACTAGATCTATTTTAATCCACTTAATCACTATGAATTTTGTAATTTAAATCTAGTCCTTGGTGTACATTCCCATGTATTAGAAATACAGATTGATAAAGAAACATTTCTAAAGTATGGACTTTTTTTTCAGAAGCAGGATTTGAGAAGAGCTAACTGCTTCTTACGACCTCACAGTGCTCAAAAATGATGCCAGTGAAACCATAGCAGTTCACATTCTCACTCAAAAATGAAATATGTAGTTGCACACTGCATAGTGTAAGACACAAAGACACTAACATGAAAAGATACAATTTCAAGTAAGCTTCTAATGTTTACCAAGCATAAGTATATTTTAAGAAAATCCTACTGCTTTTCATTTTTATCTTGTAAAATATACTGCCACATTTCTTCTACCACAAAAAATTAAACACCTCTATCACTTAGCATATGTTCTTCAAACATTTATTTAAAAGAATAAATACCAAAATGAAGTAGAAATTTATGCTGAGACTTTGGCAAGAAAGGGTAGCAAGTAATTTGAACACAAGCATCATCATTTACATTCATCCCTAGCTCCATGATTGTGTACAACTTAGGTTTACCTCTACTTTAACATAATTCATACACTCCTTTAAACTCTCCAGACAAAATTGAGAGATGCCCTTTAAGGAAGCAATTAGTACAAAACTGGAATCAGATTTCAGTAGTTAGAGATTACTAAATTATCTTGAAAATAAAAAGTCTCATCTTTGGGTACAAGTACAGGCTTACTCTTTGATTGGTATAGTCCAAACACCAATAAAACAGATTACATTAAGAGAAACAACTCACTTCTGTCTTCACTGTAGTGTGTTCTATTCCCAAACACCTCTTTACTGAGTTTGTTCTTATAATTAGCACCATTGTATCTTGTACAAGTACAGTGCATTCAGAATTTCTATCAAAAGGAAGAAAACATGACCAGGAAAAAGTATATTTACTTTTCGCATTCTCTACAGGTGAATGGTGAAGCCAAACTAGTTGAGTATCCTCTCTTTTCTCAGTGATGTATTTATAGATCATTCACAAGACTTCCCGTGATGAATTTCCAGTATTACAGCACAAATCTTCAGAGATTCATGAGTTGTGTTCTGCTTATTTGACTTCTATACTGAATTGGCTAGTAGTTCTTCAGTCTCTTTTCTACCTGCCTAGTGTAATATGAAATACTTTTATATATCACTTAGGAATTTGGCAACACAGATATAAATTCTGGCCAGGATTTTGTTCTAAAATTCCTAGAAGCATTTCCTAGGTGACAGACTACTCCACCTGATGTATTAATATGGTGTGCTATAGTTCCCTTAGTACTGCTAAACTGGTTTTAAATGCAGAAAATGCACCTCTACATTGATATTCCTGCTTTTCTCAGGTGGAAGACAAACATTTCTCCTTTTTTTGATCAATTTCTGTTCTTTTTGAAGTACTACTTTTTATATATTTAATAGCTATATAGAGAAAACAGCAGAATTATCTCATTAATTTTCAAATCAGAGTGGAAACTGAAAGAGAAACAGACAAGTCATTTTCAATCCCTATTTATTTTTCTGAAGTGGTTTATACTGCCTAAGTTTTGTTAATTCTGTCCTTTCAGAAATAAAAATTGGTATTCACCCTGGAGACTTAAGTCACAGGTTTCCACAAAAAAGTTAATATGCAAGAATATGCATCCATCTACAGCTACAGACAGTTTTTAGGGCTTGTCATATTAAAATCTGCATTGATTATTCATTTATTTTGTCATATATCCTTAATAAAAAGAAAACCCAGGTTAGTCCTTTTAATTTTCTCTTCATGTTGCAGATAATTTTTAAATGGTCTGAAAGGAAGAGGACAAGACTAACCACACAAAGGAAAAGTTATGGGGGTTTTTTTCAGATCAGAATACTAATTAAGGGCAGAATTCACTTCATGTGAACAATTAATGAACTGGGCACAACATTCAGTGGATATAAACTGACATAGCTGAATTGAAATCCATGGAATAAGAGTGACTTCTACTAAGAAGCCTCGTTTTTTATTTTGTTTGGTTTTGGGTTTGGGTTTTTTGTTTGTTTTTGTTTTTGTTTTTTTGTTTTTGTTGAGCAAATGCAAACAGATGGGAATATAAGGTATTGAAATACACTTCCCACCATAATAGTGGAAGCAAAGCTGTATCACAACCCTTTCATTACTATTATCCTGGATTTGCTCATACTTTTATCTGAGTGAAAACCTGAAGTAAGGCTTACAAAATTGAAGGATTAACAGAAAACAAAGCAGCTATAAAACTTCAGACTTTCATTTGTTCTTCAAATGCATGACAGTAGCAATTATAGTACAGTGATATGCTTTGTGAAGTTTCATAAAACCTGTTGAAAATGTAGGTTCCATTTTGGACATACAAGTGTTGAATTATCCTTCATCTTCTGCCTTCAGGTAACTCTTAAAATTTCTGGTGTCTAACTCTGTGTCCGAAATGTATTACAACATATAAGGTAAATGTACTTATGGATACAATTTTACAGTGGCATTCTTTGGCATGCCGTTCCTCTCAGAGGCTTTTAATTTGTCTGTTTGACCTTTGACAAAAAGCACTGCAGTTAAAACCACCAACCATGACTACACAGAGGGATAAATTTGGCAGCTACTAGATTCATAAGCATGCAGATCAACCATTCATGGTCACACAGTAGATGTTTAGAAGATCATGTTTATGGATTTATTCTGCAAGGAGAAGGAGAGAAAAGATTACAAAATGGCATTTTCTCATTAAGGCAGTCTCTTTTTTTGATAGCTGAGTAAAAGGGATCTAGGTCATTCAGAATTCAGAGCAAGTGAAGCAGAGCAAAATCCTTTGCAATCATTTCTTGTGACATGAAATATTATATCTAATGGGTGTTGCTGATACTGGCAGCTACATTCAGGATATATCTCCTCCTAAACTGTGAAGGGAAACTAAAAGGAATAGTAAGATACCTTGGGTTGATACATTTGCTTTATCCTGCTGCAGCAAGGCAGTCTGACAAGTTGGCATGCATAGAAGTACTGCTCTAGAAGAGGTGCAAGTAGGGAGGAGAAATTATTTTTGCAAAAAGGTGCACTCCTCTGAGCACAGCCTGGAATCCAAGGGAGAAGAAAATGCAGAAACAGAAGACCTATGAGACACAGTCCCTAAACTTGTGTCTTAGAAAAATTTTGACACCAGGACTTCTCATGCACTGAATTATCTGAAACAACTTAAGAGTTGAGCCTCTTAGAATGCTACTACAATGGCTACGCTGTAATCTCTTCCTTCAAGTGGAATTTCTAGACTATATTAACACATCATAAATAGTAATTTACTTCCAATTACATTTTAATATTTGTTGTAGTAGTGCATAAAACCAAACTGCAGACAGACCATGACTTTCCAAGTGGAGTAAACCCAAATATTTTGTCTGAAGTTTTAGGAATTTGAAATATTAACACAGTGCTACTGTGAGTCTCTCAAAGTCATTAATGCTAGGACTACCTTCTTTGTTTTGACAATGCAGAACAGCAAAGGAATTCAAGCAAGTACTTCTTAATCTTCTGTGAAGCAATTTAAAATAAATCTATTTATTCCATTCCTTAGCCATGATAAGACCTTAAATTAAAAAATAATTCTAACTATCATTTAAAACTGCTTAAATCTTCAAATCCCATTTCAATTTTCTTACCATAAAAAAAAGAAAATAGCTGTCTTTAGGACATATAAATTTCACTGTGAGGTGGTGGCTCATCGACATAGTCAGAGTAGGCAAATGAAAGGTGAGTTTTTAATGTGTTCTCAAACTCGTCAGCTTGTCTTTTCAGCATTGATCAACAGGATTTATATGGTCTCGGGATGGAAAAGTCAATTTTAACAAAGCTCCTCATCTCAAATTCTCCCAGCTTCTCCTCAACATTTCCAGTTCTAGTTTGAGAACTTCGTATCTCTTAACTTTTTCCTCACCTAAGAAATCCTATCCTCCATACTACAATTCTGAATCTCAGCAACAGTGTATAATAATATTATAAGGTCTTTATTGGGAAATTCTTAAAATTCTATTGATTTGGGGCTGGTACAGATCATTATTAAGAAAAAAGTATGCAAATAAACTATTGTTTTATTATTTTTCTTGAATCACACCAAGTTTCAGCTTAGAGGAAATACTTTTGGCCAGTTTATAAACTCAGTTAGAGATGGCTAATAAAATTGATGAGAAAGATGTGGCACTAGTGATATGATCTATGGTGGACAAATTACTTTGCTGCTGTAGGCAATACAGGTTCTTCTACTGAAGCTTCCTAATGCAGTCTTAGGCCTAATCTTATTCATACCTTAAAATCTGTTCTGTTTAATGTAAAATGAGAAAAATCTGTGTTTTGGCAAAGTTTTTGCAAATTATGAAAACATTGATTTTTTTGATATTTGATCTTCTCAATGGACAACTGTTCCAATTTCAAGATTTGCATGAGCTGGCACTGCTTAACAGTATGACTTCAGTTGCTTCATACGGCCTGAGGCGAATGCTTTAAACTTTCAGTGAGGAAAACTTTCATGTGAGGAAAAGGTTACGCTGGCTTAAATGTCTGAAATGTGGAGGACTCAGGAAATGTGGAGGACTCAGGAATTTGTCTCAGTGAGCATCTAGCAGAAGTGTTCTCGCGTAGAGCTGAGGAGAGCTCAGGAGGTGTTACAGAAACTATTTAAACCCAGTGGTTTCTATGACCATGGGGAAAAGGCAGGGGAGAGTGCAGTGAACAAGAGAGTAGGATACTCTTGTTTAGTAGGTCCTTTGACATGGTTAGCACACTGACCAGCACTTCATCAGGCAGTAGCGTGAGGAGTTTTTGAATCAACCTAGTCTTTGAAAGATTTGTATCTTGCCATAAACCTTTCCCCTGAATTGCTACCTGGCCTAAAAGGGAAAAATTTGAGTCCCAGGGGACTGTGGTCCTACTTCCACACTCACCCCCCTTTATCTATATTCCTGAGATTATAAATGTAGTGATTAAATTATACAATTTCAGCACTATTATGTTTAGCTTTTTGGGTTTTCATGACTGAAAACTGACAGGAAAACTGTATGGGCAAAAAGAGTGGTGGCATTTGCACTCTTGTCTCCAACCACCATGACAAGTTCTCTTCATGTTGTAGCATCTGATGCCCCCAGGAGTATATGACTATCCAGCTCTACTCACTTCTTTCTACCTTTAAATATCTCCCCAGTGAAAAAATGTCCTATATTCTGATCTAAACTCTGTTTGAACTGTTAAGGTAATTTTAGGAATAGATTAAATTATTATAAACTTTTCTTTGCTGGAATATTTAAGTACTATGGACAATGTTTTAAGGTGGCTCATAAGGCATAGCCTACCCTTTGGTAAGTCCCAGATGTAATGCTTTTGTGTCATGCAAACTTGACTCAAGAATTAAGATTTTATTTCTTTTAATTATATATACATAACAGATTTACTTTTCCAGAAAACTGTTTTGTTTTTTCTTTTTTTTTTTCCTGATGTACACTTATGCTCAAGTATTGTGATCTATAAGCATGTTCTATTATGGTGGGAATTGTTATCCTTGGTGAGAATTTTTGTCCTTGCTTTTGGTGTAGGTCTACAAGATGTTTAAACGGATATCTCTCACTGTTTAGGCTCTTAATTTGAAATTACGCTTTCCTCGGCATATTTTCTGTCAAATTCCATGCCAACATTGATTTGAAAGAGCTGACATCCATTGATCCAGTATAAGATTGACAACAATAAATGGATAATAAGCCCCCTTTTTTAATCTCAAAAATCTCTTTTCATGAATAATTTTTATTTCTAAATACATATATAAAGTACTACTAGTATCAAATTTTCCCTATTGCATTTCACAGCATAGGATTTTATAATATATTCTGCAGAATAAAGTCCACAGCTTGTCAGTCATTATAAAAAGAATTAAGTATTTCTAATCTGCAATTGCATAAATTAGTTGCTTGAAGAAAGAGCCCTAAGGCACTACAGAGTTAGACATTATTATCATTTGTGAGGTGGCAAAACTTTCTTGTCTTTCTGTGCTACAGAAAAAAAGCAACACAGAATTTCTATATTAAAAATACTAGAGATTTTTAATAATAAATTTTATATATTAATATTAAAGATATATTAAAATAGTGAAGATTAAAATTGCTAGAATTGGTGGGGTTTTTTAAACTATTTTCTGTTGGAATATATAATGATTCAGTATGTATTTTAAAAGGCTAGCTTTCAGAGCATGTTAATGACTATTTATAACGCTGGAGCTGAGACTGTGTGCACGTTAGCATTTTAAAACAAAACCAACATAATTTTTAGCATTCTGCTGACCTAATCACAGTACCAGAATCAGTATATGAGAGATCTCCAGAACATTTTTTTGAGAGTAATATTAGGGGAAATAGCCGTATAATTTACATGTGTAAAAATAATAGTGGAAATAAATCCTTCTATTACAAATTCCAGTTATCAGTATCTCTCTTTTTGTTTTTTCACGAACATTGCCAAGAGCTGAATATGACAACACACATTTAATGGATGGACTGTTATGGAAAATCACAGAATCATAGAATACCAGTTTGGAAGGGACCCCAAGGATCATCTGATCCAACTTTTCTTGTCAAATGTAGAGTCCAGACAAGCTGGCCCAGTACACTGTAGGAATCAGCCCCTTTAATAGTTCACTTGTTAAAAGTACTCATATTTTTGCAAGCAATTTCTTATTAAACTGACAAAAGCATTCTTAAACTTCTGCTAATATTAGTTTAAAAATAAAAATTATTCCAAGCTTTGAAAAAAAGTACATTTCTTTTAAAACCAATTTTATTTCTGTTTTACCTAGAAATTGATATATCTAATAATTAAATGCAGATAAAGGTAATCAATAAAAATTTACTATGATATATTTGCTTTGTTTGTTTGAAGCTGGAGAAATGTATCAGAAGCTCAAAATAACAGAATCTAAGTACTTCATATGTCTCTGTATTGTGGACATGGATATCTAACAGATTTTTCTATAGTGTACAATATCATCTTATTCTTCTATGAACATGTGGTTCCTTTAGAACTGGATCTTCCTTGTTTCCTTAAATTGTGTGTTATTCTATGTTTAAAAGTATTTTTAAGTGCACCTGTTTGGATTCTTGGGTGTGCTGGCAGAAACACTGAAGCAATACATTTACCCTGGAAAATGCTACAGCAGGGGTGCAAGTCCACATGCAAAAAAACCTCAAACCAAAACAAAAAAAACCCCCAAAAATTAAGTCAAACCTTGTGATTGATACAGCATTTTCTTTCATTTGGGAAAATATCCCTTTACCCACCACAGCTCTACCCCTAAAGAACCCTTTTGCTGATATAATCCCTGCCTTTATAAAAAGGGTTTTCTGGAATGATGGCACTATGCTGATAAATCTCTTCAGGACAACTTTCTGACAAATCCTGCTGATACCAGCAGTAATACTCACATACTAAGCTGCTATCAAGCAGGTATGCAGGCAAAAATCACTAGAAGAGCTAAGAATCAGGAGGAGAGGTGATATAAACCCTGCTTTTTGGAACAAAGCAGACTACTCACCCAGCAAATGACATAGCCAAGTGACCAACTTAGAGGGAAGAGAAACTGTCAGTGAAACAGACTGGAGAGTCTGCCAAAAAGCCAGATGCTGCTACTGAAAAACTACCTCCCACAAATTGGCATTGGTGTCTTACAGAGCTGGCACACAGTGATACCTGCTTTGCTAAGCCACAGTCTGTCTTGAACATACTATTTTACTAACCTTCCCTGTTATTAATAAATGGGTAATATTATTCTGTTTTCACTTATTAAATTCTCCTTAGAAACTGTTGTCCTTTTGACAGATGTAAGCAAAAAGATAGTAAATGTGAACACCATGTTTTCGAAAGGAAAAAGAATGGTGATTTCTTTTAAAAATGCTTCACAGGGCATATGATCTTCAAACCTTGCTGTTTGCTTACTGGTGTAATTTATTTCTTCAATATTTTGACATTATCTAGGGATGACTGTTGGCACTACAGTTGTCACTACTAGGAGAAATGAGCAATTTAATGAATTTCTGTTCTCTGAGACACTGCAAATTAAGGTTATGGAGCCTGCTGGATGTGGAAAAGCAGTTTATGAACGTTTCCGGTACATATAAAAGGAATAAATTCTATCTTTCTGCTGTGCTTTCTGCAGAATGACTATACAAAAAATACAGAAAGAAAGAAATAAAAATAAAATCCTAGATTTGAAAGAACTTTTATATCTTATTGAGAAGGGAATTTCTCAAGAATTAGCCCTTGCTTATGTGAGGCTAATTTCTATAGTCATTGTGAAGTGATGCATAAAATAGAGCTCTTGCCCAATGTGAGCTGGAGTGTTGGCATGATGACTACAAAAAGCAACATCAAGGTACTGCCTATTTTGCACTGAATTGCATCCATAGAAGAATTTTATAGTCACAGGTCTCCGACAGTAACATCCCTTCTGCAAATCTAGACATAGGTACTTAAGAGCTTCACAGAATGAATGGAGAAATTGTTTCTCATGAATTAATGGAAATAGAATTTATATAACTAGACAGAGTTGCCTTGTTTTCTCTCAAGACAAAATTCTCAGTGGCTTATAGTCAAAAAAGACAGAATGCAAATGGAGGTCATCATAAAATAATTCCATCAGAATTTCTAAGAAAATAATGGTTAAGACTGTCACTTCTAAGAAAAGTGAATTACATAAGAAAATGAAGTGGCTTCTGCAAAAGCACAATATTATCAGTAGCCGTTCATATAGATCAATTAATTGTGACAGCAAATTAGACACTGCTGCTTTGTGAGAATCGTTCTTAACTCAAAAAATATGTAAAAGCTCTGTTATTTCAGATAATGTATTGCCCCTTATTTCCATTGAAAGAAATACTATTGAGTTACAGAATGCATTGAAAAGAATGTATTTTTCCCCATTATCACTGATGTCTCAATCCATAGAAATGTTAACATACTTTTGGTAATAGATCATTGTTACATAATGGAAGAGGAATATCTATTTGGTGCCTGGCTCATTATTTTCAATACAACACTGAGATTGCATTAGGATTAACTGAAACATAAGAAATACATTGTAATCAAAAGGCTCAGACTTTGCCAGTGTATTTTGAATTAACAGAAGACACTTCACATATCAGGCATGCTCTGTAATCTTCTGTGTTTCAGTGGATGATCACAGATGGATCACCATACATGATCACGAGCACTTGATCACTGTGGGGCTAAATGTTTGTGCTAAAATCGTGCTGGGCTGCATGTGTCAGAGAGCAGGGACCGCTAGTGGCCCCATGAGGGAGGTGGCCCAGTAGCTGTGGGTCATGGCACATCTGGCAGGACCAGGACATCAGAGAGTTGGGACATGGTCCCACAGCTCCCAAGGAAGGAGAGTAGGGCTGGACCAGTGCTGGGAACCAGGGTCAGACACAGCCCCGGGGAAGCCAGACAGGCATGGAGAGGTAGATGGGCAGGTGGCTCCCAGGCCTTTCACAGGTCACCCCCACACTGCAGCAGAGCTGGCTTCCACCACCCATAGCCCAGGCTCAGCATGAGGAAAATGTTATACAAAACTTGTCGTTTGATCTTAGAGTTCATAAATCACTTCTCTACACCTGCCAAAAAGAGTTTGAAAATTGAAGGTTACCTAACATCTTTGCAAAACTGAAAGAAGTTTTGGAATATATTCCTGAAGATATTTAGTGAATAGTATTTTGCCTTTTTTGAAGAGAGTTTTTAAAGTTTTCTTTGCTTCAGTGTTGAAATTAAACAAGTAATTCTTATATTTACTAATGTTTATGGCATTGTTCATTAACTGATAGATGTGTTTCCACAAAAGATTTGGTGGGTAATTAGTTGATCATAAATTATATCTTCTCCAGAAACAGATATTGGCAAATCAAAAAGAGACAATATATTTAATTCAGCATCACATGCCATGTTTCATGTGCCTGCTTCATATCTTCATATTTTTAATTCTATGAATAAAATTAATCAGATTCTCTCTAAATAAATTAGACAACATGCACTTTTAAGAAAGTGCTAAGACTTATTGAAAGGTTAAAAATTGTATTGCTATATGTTATGGAGTTGTCGTTATTGCAAGCACAAATATCCTTTACCAGTCTTGTAATAGCAAGTAGTTGTAAATTTGATCTTCAAATCTTCCACTTCTGAAGTTTCAAGAAACTGAGACTGCTTACATACACTCTTAATGCCTAAAATGTTGTGGAAAAAATATTTTCTTTATGTAATTGCATTCAGATAGAAATCTATATTGATGTGAATTCACTGAGTTCAAATAAAGTTATTGAAGGCATAAGCAGTGTTACAAATTTAATTTGAACGCATATGTATTCAAATGTACAAAATGCACTGTAGCTGAAAATATGTATAATTTTAAATAATGAACTCAAAACTAAAATAACTTCATTTTATATTTGACGACCTGAGAAATATACAGAATAGAGAAATAGTTGTTTTGTTAAAGTAAATGGCATTTTTTTAATGTATTCCCCAAGGAAATAGTTGTTTAAGATTTTTAATGTATATTTCCTTTGTTTCTTTGCAATGTGGAAAATCACTGAATTGATGCTTAGAGGACAAAAAGAATTATGCCACGAAAACTTCATTTTGAACCTCATCAAAAATTTTGTAATCACATGCAAAATGAATGATTACAGTTCTGCACTTCAACACATTTATTGGAAGAATTATTCTGTAAAAACTAGAAAAGTGTTTACACACTGTAGTGATATGGATGAAAAATCAAAAACTGCTATATGCAGCATTCAATTCCTTTACAAGTGGGATATTGAAGAAAGGTTTTTATCACAGTTCCTCTGGAATTTTCTGTTGAATCCATTTCCTTGTCAAAACCATAATTTTCACATTACTATTAATTTTCCAGAAGAGATTTTAATTACTTTTTTCCCTCTTCATTTCCCAGTGTGAATAAGAGACTGAAATATTTATTTTGATAATATCAACCTGTACGTTTTTTTTAAATCCTCAATATTCATTTGATTCAGTTTCACAAACGTAGAACTGCATTTCCTCATGGTTCAATGTATTATGAAAATTGTTTTTCTGATTTCCTTCCTTTATATAGACAGATCTATGTCCTCCAGAAAGATGTTACCTGATTTTTCTAATTAAGGTTATTTTTGGTGTCTTTTCCCACATTTTTACTGAACCTAGTGCTAAATCCTAGTGCATTATGGCATCCTGCAAGCTCTGTCATTTTCCAGTGGTTCCTATATGCTATGCCCACATAATTCCTTGTGCATGTTCTACACTGATAAGCACTTTCTCACCATGTGATGGAGGTTAGCTGAGCAACTTACAGAAGGTAAAGAAGAGAATCATGTGCTTGGATGACTGAAAGAAGGGAAATAAAACATACTTTTTTATTTATGTGCTATGAACCTTACTTTCCCAGTGGCAAGTGAGTAATTGGTGAGGATGTATAGCACATAAAAAAAGTATTTAATTTTGTGTTAACCCTCCCCCAGTCATAAACCCTCTCCAAAACAGATAGCTGTAAATTATCCATCATGAAAGTTATGGGAACATTAATTGACGAAATCAAACTCTAGGAGAAATCATTTATTTGGACCAGAGATTCACACAAATTATAATATAGAGACAGTTACCAGAAAAATATTTGTGTCATTGCTGCAGAGGAGGAGGTTTTGATGTAGGAAAAGATTATTTTGCAATTTAAAAAGTAGCTACCTGCAATATGGTTGCAGATTGTTGTTGATGATATTAATGGAATGAAACCCAGCACAAGAAAATTCATAAGTTTAGGGAAATATACAGTAGATATCTCTCAGTTTAACTGAAGTGAAAATACTTATATTTTTCCAGACTTCTTTACAATATAAAAAAACAATGCAAATCAATAAGTAAAGTAATCTATAGAATTTAGTGAGCACAAACACACCTTCATTATTTAACAGATTAATTAATTAGATAGTTCTGGACACCTTTTATCCATGCAGACATATGCATGAATAATAAAACAGATGGTCAGTCCCTTCTTCCATACACACTGGACTGAATTTGTGAATGCAACGTCAACTCATAATTGAGTTGGAATTCCTCAACTTTATTTTTTAAAGAAATGTGTCTTTTCCAATTATTATTGTCTGACTCAAAGTACCAGAAAAGAGGAAATGAATCCTTGAAATTAAAAAAAGAAGATATACCACTATTTTTAAGATGAGAATTATCCAGTGAAGGATGGAATGCAATTTGAACACATTTTGACATACTGTTAACCAAGATATTTTCCCATGATGCTTGGTTTGATTTCTTTTTCTTCAGGACATCTTGGCATATTTTGGGGAAGACATGCTTCTGATACTCATGGAGAGTCCTCTTTTATTTCTATGCAAACTGGGGAAGTAATGTCCTCTGGACTGAGTTCTGTGGGCAAGACACTGAGGGAGACAAGTTAACTCTTGCATTTTGCATTGCATGCGCATCTGCAGAACCAAATCATTATTTTTTCTTTGTTGTCTGTTTCTCATTTCTTTGTTGTCTGTCAAGGGTAAGTGGTGCATTTCACAGGAAGGTATAGGTTAATTACTGGCATAAGCATGGCTTCTCCTGCACATGATGCAGTGTCACAGCATCTGCTGTGCACTTGCATAAAACTGCAGCGGGCAATGTGGGGGAAATGTAGTGTCATTGTGAAGTAATGGCCTGAAACAATAGGAGCACCTGCTTCCTCCCAGGTATCTCCTGGATATATTACTATATACATCAACTGCATCTTGCTGTAGCTGGTAGCTGTCCACTTAATATCTACAAAGTCAGCATGGGTCTGGTGACCACTGGTTTGGCTCAAATTAGAGGCCACAGGCTCAACATCACTTTCAAAATTAAATCAGTGCCTTGTATAGGATACCATTTATGTCCTATGGGTTACCATCTGTCATACATATATCATCAGGTGCAAATTTACTTAGTAAATTGCTTAGACCATGAAATAGGGACTCAAACTTCAGTCATTATCAGAGCAATGTGTAGAGTTTAAATATTATATTTGGACAGTTTTTGGCTTGGATTTACTCACTGTACCGCTAAAGTCTTGCATATAACTCTCTTGGGTTTCTCATCAGACTGTATATGTCCAGCTCATTATTCTTTTACCTAGTTTTTGTGAACATCCACATAAGCATTGTCCTCCTGCAACAGTTTTCACAGCTATAACGGTTTACCTACTAACTTTCCTCTAGCTGCTAATATAGTACTTACCTTACACACAGTGGGACTTTACAGAGAAAAGGCATTTTAATTTTAAAAGAAGCATTGTATTTGAGAATTGGTCTAACTGCTTGAATTGTTGATGCTAATGGAGTAGCACCTCATGTCAACTACTGATGAGATCAATCAAAAAACCCAAAGATGGAAAAGGGCACATTCATCAGCAGTAGGTTGTACAACAGTAGCACTCTATAAACAGGGTGAATCAAAAACAGGGCTGGTTCCTCATGTCTGCTCTTGACTCAGTGGGCATGATTATTTTAAGGTGTAATTATCACAAAAATGTGCAATGTAGATATAAACAGGAGAAGTCAGGAAATATCCTTTGGATCAACTTATTTTCTCATATTTTTATCTGTACAATATCCTATTATCTTCATCAAATACCACAGAGTAGAAATGGTAATGCTCTAATATCTTTTGCATACTATGTACTTTGTACATAATTCAAATATACCAGTACTAATTGTGCAGCAAGTACTCTTATCAGTAATAAAACCTTCTCATACTTGCTTTAAATAACCAAATAGAAGCAAAGCTAAAGAATGCAGTGGCTGACCAAAAAAAAAAAAAAAAA
>VZTD01000640.1:1114929-1238171 GCA_013397725.1 Rhagologus leucostigma
AAAAAAAAAGGATGAAAATATAAGACATATTTTAGACACTTGGGGGTTTTTTTATTCTGTCCAGAAAGCAGAAATTTCAGGCTGTAGAAGCGGTTACAAAAATGGGACTATTTGTGCATATGAGTGGTGTAGATAAATAAAAGAAACCAAACCCAAACAAAAAGAGCAGAAAGTAAAGTACACAGTCAATTCTAACCAAGTTAGACTGTGAAAACAAATTGAAAAGAACCCTAATGCCCAAGACGCATCATGGTAAACCATCCACCAGTTATGCACTTTTAATCTCTTTCTCAGTTTCATAGGTCTAGAAATTGTCCTCTTAGGTATTTCTACTGTGTCAACATGTAAATGAAATCAAATGCAACAGTACTATCCCTGTTTGATTTACTGGGGCTATTCTATTAACATCAGGCTCTACCTTTTGAGGTTTTTTAATTTTCTAGGAGGAATAAGACTCCTTTATTTTTATTCAGGAGTTAACACTAGAGAAGGGTAAATATGTTTGGGTTTTTTTTTCCATCTCTGCAAATAACAGTTAACATCTGATTTAATTTTAATATTTACAACATCTTCTGAAGTTTTGTTGTTTTTTTCCAGTCCACACTGTGATACTGATGATAATATTTGCAAGAATACTGAAGACAATTAGCTACCAGCTTATTTTTTTTTAAGTAAATACTGCATGTTTTAAAGAAATGCTGTGATCCCACAGATAGGAAAAGAATTAAAGCTCTACCTGATAGAGCACCAGTGCCAGTTAGTGGGTGCTGATCAGCTTGTGTCATCTTGTGATGGAGCCTGTATGTGCCTCAATTCCTTCCATGCCTTTTATGGCATGGAAGAAAGCTCAAACCTATCATGATTACTATGGACAATTATTGCCACAACTACTATGGTGGACAACATGAAGAGGGTAGACAAATTCTGTGGTCTTGAACAAGTCTTTTCTCTCTTTTTGTGTACTATGGGCTAAGATGTTCAATAACTATCACTGTAAAAAAATAGTTTGTAAAGAAACTTCAAAAGTAAAATGTCCCATTAGATTTACATTTCGATATGAATTTCCTGAGTTTACTCTGCTTTTGAGAGACCAAGTATTCATACCAATTTTGTCTCACATAAGCACTTTTCTAGGTAAAATACTACTGAATTTTACATTCTCAACCACTTTACTAACAGTGAGCAAGTAATTTTTATGTCAGTGTTAGTAAATGTTTATGACAATTTTGCATGACTGCTTCATATGACGTACTGTTTCTGCTTTTTCTGTCATTAGAGTGTTTCAGAGAAACTCAGTCAGCAATAATTGCTTTGACAGTAATAGCAGGAAAACAGATAGGATAATACTAACAGGTCCTATTATAGGAAACCTGTCAAAATAAGATTTCAGGTCAGGAAAAAAAAAGGCTGGTGGCCGTTCCTGGAACGGACTGACATAACCTTCATATCAAAATGGATTATTTAATATCAGCGTAGAATATTGCACTGAAAGATGGAACACACCCTCCTATATACATCCAATATCAAGCTTATACAAGAGAAGTGAATGAGAACAGCTTCAAGAGAAGTTCCCAGGATCTTTGTGAAGGAAACTACGTCCAAAAAAGTGAGATTCTTCTATATGTAGCGTCAAATTCAGTGATTTTAATTCAGGTAAACTTCCAGTTATGTTTCTCCTTCTCTTGGCTGAGGATGCCCACAAGAGTGAGATTTGCATTTTTTTAGAAACTGTACGACTTAAGCAATCAATTTAAAGCATAAAAAGCTAACTACAGAACTACAGTTTTTTTCCTGATAGGAAGGTGCTAGAGAGAGAGCACAGAAGACATGGATGTAAAATTGGAAGAAAGAGATGTTTAAGCTTAGTCTCATTAAGACATTGTCCTTCTGCAGCTATGTCAGGATTTGATTTCTTCCAGGGTTATCAGACCAGTTATCTCACGAAACTGTTTGTCTTATTTTATTATACTTCTATGGTACGATCATCCAAAGGCTGTGATATCCCTTAAAAGTTTTTAAAAGATTGTGGTGAGTTGACCTTGGCCAGTAGCCAAACTCCCACCTTGCCTTTCACTCCCCTCTCCTGTGACACCAGGAAAAAATAGAAGAAAGAAGACTGGCCCCTTATTTCATTTAGTATTGTCTAGGGCCAGCTGGATGGTACTTTCACTGGAAGTTAAAGCACATTTTATTCCATTTGAACATTATCTGCTTGATGCATGTTCTGAACATTGTACATAATGATGGTCTGCTTTTATTTGTCATCTCTTTGTTTGTTTCAAAAATGAAAGAAGTGGACAAGTTCCATGTTTATGTTGAGTTGCCTACACTGACCCCCTACAGGAGTTTTTAGAATATGTCTGAAATCAATACAACACATAATGAGCATTAATAACAGTTTTTTAACGGGTTACTTATCTTTGTTGGGTGAAAATTTACACTCTCACTGGATACATATATTAGAGAGATCTAAGAAGAAACTCCCATAAACCGAAAACTTTTGCTTTCAGTAAGGCTTGAATAGAAGATATTTTATCTTTCATGTTTGTAAAAATTACTGTCCAAGTATCCTGTGAAAGAACAGATTTTAGAGAATCAAGGCGAGAATCTTACTGAGTTCCAAAAGAAACCAGTTCACAAAAGAAAATCACATGGAATGAAATGCATAAGCTCAAGATAAAAGAAATGTAAAAAAAATTATTGTGCTTTTAAATATTAGTTGCAGGCTCTGCATGTCAATGAAATAGAAGTTATTTACTATAAAAGAAAATAGGAGAAAGAGAATAAAAAAAGAAGTAAGAGAAGTGTTGCAAGAAAACCAGAAAACATATTTCTTAAGATTAATTTCCATTTGGTGAGAATGATAATATTTAAAATTTCTGCACAACACAATAATTGAGCTGTAATGTACCAAGCCTGACAATATATTTTAACATTAAAATGCATCTTGTAACAGTACAGAGGGAGCAAATTATTAAATTACAATGCAGTTTTTGATCAAAAGTGTGCAAGCCTTAAAATAACAACAAAACTACCAAACAATTTGATAACAACAACAACAACAACAACAACAACAATAATAATAATAATAATCACTAGTCAAGGAATTTTAAATTAGAAAACACATGACTCAGAAGAAATTATGACATTATATAAAACCTTAAATAGAGAATACTTACTCTTAAGAATTTTATTTCTTCTCATATCACAAGGGCTTCTGGACAATGATCAAAATTACTCGTTGACAGGTGAAGAGCAACCAAAGGAGCATTTTCATATATTTCACCCCTGAATTTTAGAACTGCTCCAAAATTATTCAAGAGCTGAAAATATTATCTGTCGAACAAAGTGTAAAAAAGGTTAAAGATTGTTTTTTTCAGATATACCATGTTCAGTGGCTCACGTACAAACTTGTGCCCTGAGATGCCAAGTGGGTACACAGGTAGAGTTATTTTAAATTCTTAAGCAACAGTATGGCAGTGCTGAGAACTATAAATCAGGCAAGAATTTCAGTGAGACCCTTTGTCCTTCGTCATATATTCATAATATTGAAGTGTGTAGTTTTTACATACGTCAATATTATTCATGAAATAGCTGTGGAAGTAACAATTCGTGTAAAATTCCTGGTGTTCACAACTAACAAGAATTTGTGCATTTCTCATCTTTCTTACAGCTACCTACATGTCTGATAGAGAAAGTCTGCAGAATCAGCAGAAGAGACTGAATTCCTGCATGGAACAGAGAGTACACCTCTGTCAGGCTATGTTGATTTTTGTAGGAATAACAGTTCCGTATCAGTTAATCCCATGATCAATCTTAAAGAAAGACGACACATTTTAGAGAAGGCAAAAGAGTCAACAATGCAAGTAACAGAGTGAAAGAGAGGGCAAATGAAGGAAAAACACCAAAGGATCTTACTTTTTCTTGTTTGCTCCCATCTTTTATCTCTGTGATTTTTATAGACTCACATGTACTTTAACTCTGAAAGCTAATGAGCCACATTCAAGTAAAAGTGTTAGGGATCTAAAATAAAAATTAGTTTTTTGCAATTTTAATCTTCAAGACTCAATCTTATACCAGATTTGATTACATTTTTTACAAGAATAGTGTGTGCATATGTACTATTACTTATTTTGGGCTTTATAATAATTGACAATTTATCAACATCTCCTGCAGTAAAATAATGACAGATGAAGTATTTCAGTTATAAGACTCGTTTTTTCCCACAGTTTTTAGTGTATGCCAATATAAGATGTGATCAGTTCACAGAGATGCAATGCACATTGATGTAAGTCTTGGGGCTGTGCCTCTTTGGGAAAGAAGCAGAAACCAAGAAAACAGGCTTTAGGGTTCATGTTACATTTTAGGAAAGGAAGGAAGGAAGGAAGGAAGGAAGGAAGGAAGGAAGGAAGGAAAAGATTCTCTTTAGAAATGATCCAGTACTTAACAGAGGAAAAGAAATGCTCCAAACTGGGTGTCAGTATTATACCAAAATAGGGGTGCATAGAAGATAGCAGTTTATTTAAGACTGGCAGATGTATATTGACACTTTAGACTGATGTTTTTTCCCTGAACCAAACATGACTGCTTTACAGCTGTGGCTGTGTGCCCCCCACTCCTCCAGTTAAGCCTTAACCAGCAGCCCTATGATGGCTGCATCTGGATTCGGGGGGAGGCATGGCAACCTGTTAGCCAAGGGTGTCTGAAACAGTGACCCAAAGGTATTTCTGGTGTGCAAATATGACTGTGAGTCAGTTATTTTACTCCATACATAGTGGGCAGTTCAGGGCCCATTGAGCTCTCCTGCATGAGTGAAGGATCTCTCCCTTAATAGTAACTAAGTTACTACTTGATGATGGGAGATTCCTTGGGACAAGAAGTTCTTGGTAAGTGATTAATAGCATGTTAAACTTTGAAATCTTAGCTAAGTGATATAAAGGGGTTGAGCACATATAATCCTTTAGCCATAAAACATTAATCAAGTCTGGGAGCAGGACTGGTTGCAGCTCCTCTGAGAAGGGAGACCTTTCTGAACCTTTAATTCAGTGTCAAGGTCTCCCTGATAAACTTTGTCTGACTTTGTCCTCTATGCAGTCAGTAATCAAGTCTGCTTTGCCACTAATCTTGTTAAACCACTGTTGAATTTACCACTGAATTTTCTTTGTCCATTGGTTTACATCAATAAAGTATATTTTTTCTTCTCTCTTGAAGGTGAAGTCCATCACTCCGTTTGTGACAACAACTCACTCCTGAATTTGGTCATTCGGGGGAAGTAAATAACATGGAAGTGTTTAAACTCACATAAAATTTCACTGGTGACTCCACAGGCAGGGCTCAGTAATTGGTATAATACCAAAGTGACCCTCTCATATCACTTACTGAAACATGCAGCTGAGATCCTTGATCTCCTTGGGGACCATTTACTCTTCAACTTTCCTTAGTCAGTTGTTATAAATGACAGGAAGGTTAGTTATGCAAGCAGTATGGTTAGGTAGATTAAAATGGATTACTGCCTGGATTTAGAAGTCACGAATTCTTGGGTCCTCGCTGATTTCTATCGAGAAAATTCCCAGCAGAATTTGAAAGAAATCACTTGCACAGGATTTTCTAAAATGTATGGGTATGAGAATTTATGACCTTTTTGTTGAACTTTGGAAAAAGCTTACAAAATTCCATTGCAGTGACATTGTTGTAAAGTTTAGAAGGTGATTATTTTGTGTTAAATTACACATTAATTTAACCTAGTGGAGTTAAAGACCCATATTATCAGATTGCTTGGTTACAAAATCCATTGAAGCCAAAAGGAGCATTGTGATTGCACTTTGAGATAGGCCTACTATGTGTCTCTCTGACAGGGGGATTTATCATACTTGAATTCTGTTAGAACACTTACTAACACACATAATGCATATGCAATTTTTAAACATTAAATTTAGGGTTTTTTTCTCAGTATGCTGAACTATTCATTAGCTTTGTTCTAGCAGCTGATCACCTTTCACTATTTTGCATGCACCCACATTTCAAAACACTAATGCTGTCCTAAAAATCATAGATGACAGCACTTGGATTCCTCCCTTTTTAGAATTTTCCTCATAGAGAGGGTCATCTTGGTTGCCTACACTAGAAATCAAAATGCTCCAATAAGCAAAGAAATGTGTGGTAAAAGTTGTACCTGAGTAAAAGTTGTTTATTTCCAGCATTTCAACCTGGTATTAATAAAGGATCAGAAATTACTATAATTCCGGAAATTATTTCTCAAGTGTATTTCTTAAGGCTAGAATGAGGAATTTGCCAAGGCATGGAGAGCTGAGAACAGAGATTTTAGCCACATATAGTTTGCATGGGAAAGCTAACTATTGCCTTTTTCCTGGTATGAGTATTTTAATGATGTCATGTAACCAAGTTTAATACCTAGAAGTTAGGTCTTCTAATGGCTGAAGGCCATCAGGATTTAACAATGATTTATATTCCTTCTGCAGTAATTAGATTAGGCTTGAGTATCCTGAGCTTATGTTACAATTCGTTGCTTCATTTCTCAGGGTTTTTCTATCCTGGACATCAGCAAAAGGTACTTCACTCAGAGGATGCTCCGTCGTTGGAACAGATTCCTTAGGGAAATGGTCATGGTGCCAAGACTGTCAGAGATCAAGGAGTGTCTGGACAATGCTCTTAGTTATGCGGTTTAGTTTTACATAGTCCTGCAAGGAGCAGGAAGTTTGACTTGATGATCCATATGAGCCCTTTCCAACTTGAGACAGTCTATGATTCTGCAAAAGACAGGAAATTTTCAGCATTTTGTTTAATACTAGTCTTAATAATAACTCTTATCGCAGATCCATACAGGCTAACCAGAAACAGAAAAAGAGGACAGGAAAAAAAAAAGGGCAGATTAAAGGCTCTTGTTACACTTCTCCTCAATACAGTTTTGTAATCTATACAACATACAATTTTCTTGCTATTCGCTGTAAGTTTCTGTCTCCCATCTCGCAGGCTTTCTTATCCTATGGTGACTAAGACTGATAGGAGAATTAAGCAGAAGGGACATTAGAACACATGTAGGGTAGCCTAAGGATGGAAAAAGTAAACTTCTAATTCTTTAATTTATGGAAATGACACCTCAGCTAAGCCAGGAGCAAAACTCACTTGATAAATGGGAACTGAACAAGCAGTTAGGTTTTTGTATTTGTAATACACAATGGCTGTTTACAAAAGGTGCCAGGGATTTTTGTTAAGTATTTTTTTCCTCATGCCGTAGGTTCTAAAGGCTTTGCAGGCCCTCATCATGATTCATTTTAAATACATTTTTAAAAAGGCCAGATTGAAGAGGTCATACTTCTGCATTCTGCATGTGCTTTATTTTGTGTTTGACTGTGAGACTGCATGCTATGGGCAATGATAGATACATCTTGCATTTCTACAAGAGACTAAATCCTTTTGTTTAAATCAATAGGGCGAATTCATTCTTCCATCCAACGTGTTTGCACTGGGGATGAATTTGACTCTGGCGTTTTACACATAAAACATAGCTGAAAATTAGGAATTGCTGCTTACTCTTCAATATCTACAAAGCAGAATGTTTTAGTGTGATTTTGATTCATGTATTTTTTTTCAGCTTGTATGATCCTGAGCTTTAAAAAAGGTAGTAATAAAAAAAATGCAATGTAAGGTTGTATTATTCCATTATAACAGTATGGTAAACAGTTAGTTGCATAAAAAATTGAGAAGGGATCAATAAAAATGAAAGCAGCTGAATGGCAGTCGTTTAATTTGTTTGCTCTATGAATACGAAGGGAATCCAGTAGCTATTTTTCACTTCAAGAATATAAACACTAGAAAGAAGACAGCATGATATGACTTTACAGGTATGTTTTTTGGTGGAAAATTGGATATTCTGCTGAGTGATTGAACTATACATCTATGTCATTTTGTTTTGTGTAGCTTCTTATATTAATTGCATGTTTGGTGCGTTTTGGGAACACAATTATATTTCCCATTTTTTCCACTGAATGTGTTATTGATTCACATGTAGATTTTTCTACTTTCATTCACACTATTTAGTAGAACCTTGCTTTGTTCTCTTTTTGGAAACAACCAGGCAGTTGTTAAAATAAAATTGTTCTCAGTAATGTTGGCAGGGCTAAGAAGACTGAGATATACTCTTCTACATTCCTGTATTGCCTTTCTTTTAACACTCGCTTTTATCAAAATGTAAGTAGCTGAGTGTTGACTAAATAACATCTCATAAGACAGTTAGATAAAGTAATTTTTTATATAATTTAAATTTATACTTTTTAATAAAAATGAGATCTCAGGGTTTCAAAAAGTTATATTTTGTCATTGGAGGAATTGGCTGAAATGGCTGTTGTGCTATTGTAATTGGTGTGATGGGCTCAAAATTTCTATCTTAGGCTGTAGGGTGAATAAAATGTGTGCAGGTGCTTTACAATGAAAACAGGCAAAGCAATGTTAGAGGAAGGAGTAGCTCAGTCTCTCATTATTTCTTGCAGGTTTTTGTGTTTCCAGTCGATGTATGTAAGCCTGTAATTCTCTCATATACTGTTTAATCATACACAGCTACTCCTGTGAGGTAGAAACATAGAACAACTGATTTACTCAAACCTACAAAGAGATTAGTGGCCTTACTCTTTTTATGTATTTAAATCCTTTTTGTGCTACTTCACCTGAAAGACTTGCTTAAAGCCATAGAGGAAATCAAAGCTGGAAACTGATTCCGCATTTACCAAGTTAGTTCCACGACCTTTGAAAGGGACTTCCCTTTTCCTCTGATCTGTAGACTAATCTCCAGCTGAGAGAACCACCTTTATTTGCATCACACGAGGCTAAAGATCAAAGCATTAAACACTGGCTTCTCACTCAGAGCTGTGTTAACAGAATTCAAGTGCCTAGTTAAAGCAATTCAAATGGGTTGCTAATATTGCTGGATATAATTCTGTGTGTTAACTTAAGCAAATAGCCATGGATGCCTTGCTGAAGCAGTGATCAGTAGTAAGTGGTCTTTCATACCATATACTGGTATGTGGATTGCCACTTGTTCTTAAAATCTGTCACTGCCTCCAGAGGTTTTACATCCAAGTTTGGTCACAGGCAGTGAGGTGGCACTATAGACTGCCCTAGTGCCGCATAGGCAAAAGCACAAAATTAGAATTGATGAAGATGTGTCTTTGTTGTGATCATAAATACTGTGCATGGGCACCCTGTGACGGCAGGATAGCATAAACATCTCCCGTCTTATTTAAAGCATGCTTCTTTCAAACCACAGCTCAGAAGCAACTGTGACAATATAGGACTGAAAATATGAAAGGATGAATTTCCCTGTCACCCACTACGTCACCTGCATAAGACAAAAAAATCCTTATGTATCTTGCAGTTCTTTTTCTGTATTTGATGGAATATTAGATGATCACTAAACCTCTGCTACATAGGAAGTACAACCCTTTTGAAGGCTTGGAGTGCTAGTTCTGTTACGGTCTTTAATGCAGATGGTGAGAGTGTCATATATATTTCTTTTTAATTCATTAGATTTAAAACAAAAATGGTCACATAAGCCACAGATAATCAGAGAAGCATATTATACACCATAATTTCTCATTAAGCAAGTCCATATGGCTCCACTTTTATTTTGCTTTTCATCCAAAAAATAATTGTGACTAGGAATTTGTTCCTCCATTAGTGCCGTTTGTTAATTCATATGGCTGCTCACTGTGAACTGGACAAGTGTCAGATATCTGTTTCTCAAAAACTGTTTTCCAGATTTCTTTAATCACACACTATAAAAATCTCTCATTTGTTTCCTTGCTAATAGAAGGCTCTATGTTAATTGAAAACAGATATCTCATAGATACTTAGAGGTGTATCACAATAGATTTTAAGGTCTGTACAATTTATAAGGTAGCAGTTAATAGACTAAGTTGTGGTTTTTTTCTATTTTCAATGTAATCTTATGTGTACTGACCATCTGTATAACCTCTGAGAAAGACTGTTAAGCAGCTGGAGTGAAATCCTGTCTCTTTTGAAGTCAAAGATGAAATTCCCACTAAGTTAAGAAAAAGCAGGATCTCAATCTCAGTTTTCCTCTCTGTTGCCTTTAAATATATAGAAGTTTTTCTGCTAAATAAATTTTGCACAGAGTATAACAAATAGAGTGCTAAGTAATGCAAGATTGAGGAATGTGTAACAATGGCCGTGCTTTCATGCTGAATATGTATGTACACTATTGCCTCAGCTTTTTAAAAAAAATTATGTGTGAGAAGATGGCTGCAGAGGTAGCTTGCACATCTTATCCAGCTTTTCTGAGATAGACACTGTCCCAGCAGCAATTGTTATTCTATTTTTCTCTTTCTGTGTTATTTCCACTTCAAATGTTTATCAGCTGCAAATGGCCTACCCAGGGAAGCTAACAGAGAGGATGAAAGAAAGCAATGGAGAAGGCCAGTGGTAAGTATTGCATACTTCCATTTTGATTTATATATAAGAACACCTTTCACTGATCTTTGTTTGTACTGGATGAAAGGATGCTTTTAATTTTGCCCTTGAAGCATTGATCAAGTATTTTTATCAATATGCTGTTGCTGTCAAGCATTTCAGAGATGCAGAGTCTGTATCAACTCTAAGAACTTTGTAATGATAATGACATATTTTTTTCTTTCATATAGTCCTTTGCATTGTTCAGGTGAGAGTTATAGATGTGTTTTATAAGTCTACATTTAGTTTCTGTTTCTGCTCAGGTAAAGCTGATAATTCTACAACACTTAATAAAATATTTTACTGAATTGAATTTAACACCTAGTGATCTGCTCAAAATAGTATTGCACAAAAGTTCATCCATATATCTTTAAATGTTATCCTTGTCTCAAACTCAGTTTGTCAACATGTAAATTTTATTGCTCTTTACCTTCTCTTTCTTCACATAGAAATAAATGAATTTAACTAGAATTTCTGCAACAGTTTTAGAAAATGTGCTTTCAGTAAGATAAATGTGGTAAAAATAAAAATGCTGTTAGTGATGCTTTACTGTTATTTCCTTTGTACAAAACATTTTATTATAATAAGTAAACTGTTTAGTTTTTCTGTGTAAATGCTGCTGTTATTGCTATTGTTATTGCTATCATTATTGAGGTGGGGGTGGATAAAAGAGAGGATGCTCTAAGTCTTTTGTCTATGTGTAATTCTTTGAGCCTGGATTTTTGTAACTGCATTCAAACAATCAGCATACCTTTTGCTTGATAACTCATCACAGTTAATTTTAACCTCAAGGCAGAGACTGGAGGAATGAAGTCACTTCCATCATAAGAGGAGATCATGTTTAAGATGGCCTGAGGAACCCAGTGAGGTGCAACTCAGGGTCCTGAGGATGTTGGCTGATGTAGTTTTTGAGTCACTCTCCCTCACGTTTGGAAAGTCCTGGCACTCAGGTGAAATCACCAGTGACTGGATAAAAGGGAATATCATACCCATCCTTAATAAGGAAGGACCCTGGGAACGACCAACCAGTCAACCTCACCTAAGTGCCTGGTGATATTTCAGAAGAGATTGTCCTGAAAGACATGTCAAAAAGCATGAAAGGCAGGTAGGTGCATATAGACAGCCCACATGGCTTCACCAAGGGCAAGTCATACCTGACCACCCCAGCAGCCCTGTATGGAAGGATGGGGTGACTCAATCAGCAGACAAGGGAAGAACTATTGATGTCATCTATCTGGACTTCTGTAAGGCCTTTGATACAGTCCCTTATAATGTCCTGGACAGTAAACTGGAGAGAGAGAGGTTTTATGGACAGACCGTTAGATGGATAAGGGATTGTTTAAATCCTTTGGCCATGGCCAGAGTGTCTGTTTATCAATGCCTTGATGTCCAAGAGCAAACAAGTAGGAAAAGGATTTGGGGATACTGGTGGATGAGCTGGCAACGTGTGTCTGCAGGACAGAAAGCCAACGAAATCCTGTGTTGCATAAAAAGAAACATACCCAGAAGGTCAAGGGACATGGTTCTGCCCCTCTACTCTGCTCTCCTGAGACCCCACCCTGAGTACTGTGTCCAGCACAGGAAAGACTAGGGCCTGTTGGTGTAGGTCCAGAGGAGCAGCACAAAAATTTCAGGTTCCATTTAACACCACTTCTATTGCAACAGAATGCAATCTGAATTCAGATACAAAAGTGATATGTAGTATTGAGAAAGGTCTGTGTCTTAATAAAGACTTTCTGAGAGGCCCATTTGCATAATTGTTCTGTAAAATGTGTTTTACTTATTTAATGTGTAAAGAAACAGGGAACTTGGTTTATTTCTTAGCTGCAAAGATTTTTTCAGGAATAAAATCCAGAGCTTCCTAAAATAAGAAAAAAGTAAGGAAAAAAATAATTGGCAAAGCATATTATCTTTCCAGTCACTGTCAATATGAGATGGATTGTGTTTGAGAAATTAAAGTGAAATACAATGAAGATCCACTCTCTGCATTCTTGGCTATGAAGTGTGCCTTTGTGCACTGCAGTCACATCCCTCTGGCATATTGGAATGGAGCCCCCAATGGAGACAGAGCCAGAAGACATGTAAATCACAGGAAACAGACAAGTTTGTAATTACCTTCTGAAAGTGATTATCTCAGATATTCAAAATTGCTTGCTACTCCTGCTTCGTAATGAGAGGTGAATGGTGATATTTTAATAAATTAAAAAAGCCTCTCTGGAAAAACTGAAAAACATGAGAGAGCTCTCAGCAAGCTCTCAGCAAACTTCTGGGGATGACAACAAAGAAGCCTACCTGAATTTTCAAAAGGCTTTTTAACAAGGGCTCTCATCAAAGGGACTGGTACTGTAGAATTTACCATGGCATAGTCTCCACATGAATTGAATAAAACTTCAGCTAATTAAATCATGTACCTTGCATCTTTCTTTTCCTGCAATATGTCTGAGGCAATTTATACCTGGATATTATTTCACATTGTAGGCACAGTATGCTGAAGCATGTTTAATTTCATCTGAAAGGTGAAAAAGAATACTTCAGGGCATATTTTAGGAAGCAGAGGTACATCTACTTCTCTTTCAGACTCCGTTTTCATTCACTTCAATAGTAAAAAACACAAATCAGAAAGTTTGCTAGGGTGATGATTGCACTACGGGTTTAGAGATTTATATCTCTGTGAAATGATAAAATATGTAGTCAAAAATAGCAAAGTGAGAAAAGCACAGAAGGTATGTTGTAGTGAAACTTTGCTTGCAGTGTGGGTGGTTCTGTAGAACTAGAAGATATAGTTGAGAGATCATTGTAAGAGCATTCCATGGTAGTGGGACTGAGGTGAAACCAGAAGAATAATTTGTGGCAGAAAAAACCCCAACCAGATATACCCTAAAGACTGACGGGAATATTTCTATTGCATCTTGGGCAGATAATTAGATAGAAAGAGCTGTGGACTGGAATCCTCTAGTGGAAGATTATTTGCATATTCTTCAGAAAAGAATTACCAGCAATGCCTAGCAGATGACTTTAGCCTCCAGTTGTTCACCAGCATAACTCTGCAGTGTTTATTTGCTGCCCTTTGTTCAAATAAGGACCGATGGATAAGATCCTTTAGCATTGTTATAAATATTGAGTATATCAAGAAAATTTTAATTTTTTTTCAAAAATTATTTAAAACCATTTTCATAACACAAGCATGTAAATTTCTATTAACATCATACCAGGAACTTTATTGTCTCATAAATGAGTTATAAATTAAAAACCTCTGACATTCACGAGAAGAAGAAACATTTTAAAAAGATAGCAATCCAAGAAATATGAAAGGCAAACTATTTTATATCAGTTTGTGGTTTAGTCAAAGCTTCAATCACAATCTTAAAAATCTCTGCAGTGATGGGAATCAGATTCAGATGAGACTTTGAATGAAAGTAGGATAATAACATTACAAAACTCTTTGTAAAAGAGTGAAAAAGATCTTGTGTAAAGATTTGTTGTATAAAATCTGCAAACTTTGGTTTCATCCAAACAAAATTAGTGGGACTTTTGCAGTAGATATTTCTGTTTGAAAAAACCTAGAGGAATAGATGAAGATTTGTGAATAAGAGTAGACAGTGAGTTTGCTTGGCATGCATAAGGGTTCAGATATCTGGTGGTGCTTTTGGCTTAGCTTTGACTCTGACATCAGCATTATCTGTATTCCTAAGACAGACACATATTGCAGTGTTGGTCTTTTTTTTCATTATAAATATATTAAGATGTTTTTATTGTGTTTGACAGATAGAATATGTCATTTTTAGAACAAAGTTAAATTTGTAGTGACTTGCATAACTTTTCAATGCATAACAAGCCTAGTTCTTAACTTCGAAGAATGAAACATCCAGAGACTCACCTTATTAAAAATACAATACATAAAAAGACCCCCTGAAACAACTCAATGTCCACTGAAATTAAAGTGCAATGCCTGATGTTCCATGACTGAGAAAACAAAAATCTCAAGTCTGAATGATCCCAAGTCTTACTGGTAAACTCGGAATTAATAAGTCTTTTAATGTCTGAAAGTCCCTGCTTTATTTCCTGCAGTAAGATGTTTGACTTACTGATGGGTGAAAGGAATCATATTATTTATTAGGGTTCTACAAAGTCTTACTCCTCTCTGTATCACCACATCCTTATGAAGTAACAGAATAAGATGTGGCACTCAAACTTTGTCTTGTTGCTATTGTTTGGGGTGGTTCGGCTGGGTTTTTTTCCAGTTTCATGCAAAATTTAAAAACTCGCAAGAATTTTGGGAACATTTTCAAATGATACAATGGTACAACTGAATGGAGCCATAAGTTCAGAAACCACAGTCTTGCTGATGAGTTCATGTGTTACATTAAGAATGTAACCTACAGATTTCTTTTCACTATAAAAAATGTATTTTTTAAATAAATTTGTATTATAAACTTAAAATCAGTACTGGTAGCAGTACTTTGTGAAACAGTCAAGAAAGAAATTACTGTTTGAGAGAAAAAGGATCTCCAATTGCAAAATAGCAACAGTGTTTGAAATAAATATTGTCTACATGAAGCCACCTTGGAAGAAATGTTTGTTATTAAATATGTTGAAATATCAGAGTGACAAAGCAAAACTTCTTTGCAGCAGAGGTAGGATAAGAACCTGTTCATCTCTGTCTCAAGTTACAATAGGCTGCAATATACAGTGAAGAGGTAAAAATATTTTGACACATAAAACCGTATCATCCTTCCTGATAATTTATGATTTAAGGGCTCCTTAAATCCTTGGTACTTTGAGTTCCTCTAGAATAGATGCATGCAGTTCAGACATTTCTACAGTTTTCTCCTGGCTTCCCACTTCCCAGTCTTATCTGGGAGGAAGCCTACATCCAGCCAGTTGTGGTCTAGGTGTCCCATGCAGACCTCCCTGGGATCCCTGAGATCGTGGAGCCTTGGTGCCTTGAAAATCTTGACCCACCACTGCAACAGAGTACAACAGCTCTTCCAGTAACATACAGAAAACCTGCTGGCAGACTAGAAAGCTAATTTCCAGGAATTAAGTAGAGAAAGTGAAATATGCCCAGGACATCAGTTTTCCCAAAGCACAGCTATGGAAACTTTAATGACTGTGAGTGGTAGAATTCTCAGTTATACTCATCTTGTGAGAATAATAAAGTCCATTCAACAGCATGTTTCCTCTAAATGCCATGCTCTGGGAATTTACTACTGCAAACAAAAAGAAAAATAATACTACTGAGTCACAAACACCAGCAGTGCCTGATGTTTTCCTAAAGGGTTTTAATTTACCTGAAGTATAGAGGGGATTTAAACTAATTTATCTTGTGAAATATGAAAAGGTATAATAACCGTAATAGATCAGAAGATGGAAATAGACTTTGTTATACAGAGTTCATTGGTTAAATTATTTTAGAGAATAAAAAAGAGGATTTTCAATTCAAAATAAGATAAATAATAGTAACTCATACTCAAATGGCAGAATTTAGTGGTTTTAGGATTTGCTTTACAGCTAATGTCACTTCAATATACGTCTTTTGAAACTTGATATTAGGAGGTGGTAGAAGTTACTTTGCTGTAGTAGCACCACTTTTATTTAGACAAGACGGAGAATAAAACAATTTGTGCAGAGTATGCAAATTATTAATTTTATGCATGCATGTTTCTTTCAGCAGGATTAAGCATTACTTTTATTGTTTTGCTGAACTTAGCTAGAGGCAGCTTCTTACAGAGAGTATTATTTAGATATGTCAGAAATATTTGATAAAATTTATATGCCATGTTTCTGTAAACATTTTAACTAATATCTTTACTTCTGTTTACATGGCTCAAAGGTTTAATTAAGACAAGAAAGTTAATCTGGATTTGCACAAAAAGCATGAATGTCAAGCAACAAGACTTGCTTGCTTGCTTTTCTTCTCCCTTCCTGTCTCTTGTTCATTTGTTCATGTTAAATTACTTGTGAGCCAGGATTTCTTGGTTTTTCTTTTTTTTTTCTTTTTTTCTTTTCTTTTTAATATATTATGACTACATGAATTTTTACTTTTCTGGTTAATGAGATTGGAATTAAGGGACTATGTACCCATAGTTTTTTACTTAACCATCATTATAAAGATCAATAAATATCTTTCATGCTCTTTAAAAGAGATTGATAAGCAACTAGAAGCCAAGATATGGGGCAAGGTTAAGACTTCTCAAGAGTTTCAGTAGTTTGTATCAAATCACTGTGGTCTGATGTCCCCCTAAAGTCCAAGGGCTCCCAAGTCAGTTTTCTGTGAGAATGTCATAAAATCTAACATAGGTCTATAGCATATCTATAAGCTGTCTGGTATTTTGTATTGAAAAAAAGTTATGGTAAATATGTTGCTATCAAAGAAGCCTCTCTGGAGATCTGCAAATTACTCACTTGAGTAAGTCCTTATTTGAAAGAACTCACATTTGTCATAATACCAACAATGATGTGATGAAAAGTAATTCACATGCACTTTTCTAACCTTCAGGAAATTAAAAAAAGATATGAAACTGTACTAGCTTTACACCTACATGGCATCCCACAAACTAAGATTACTGTGGAAAAGTTATGAGGGCCTCTTTGACCTGGGAAGTAAAGCATCAAGGTTAAGAATGTAGTATGTTTTAACTCACAGATTGGTACATTTGTTAGCAAATAAGCCCCTTTAGATCTGTGTGTATAAATGAAGCCACAGGAGTGGCACAGAAAATTCACCTCTTCTCCCATACTTAGATGCCACCTTTTGATTCATACCAGGTAAGACATTCACAGTGCAGTCTTGGGTCTCACTTCTACCTTCTAGCATCACTGCTAAACCACATCATCATGACTCATAAACAGTGATCTCCTGACCTGTTGAAACTGGGCTATTGATTATTATAGGAAATCAGTGGATTTTATTTGTGGGAATGACTTGATAAGAAAAATGATTCCAATATTAGCCTTCTAAAACATTAGTGGTTTTTTTTTCTGAAGGCTGTGATTTGGAATCAGAGAAGAGATCTGCTGTAGAGAAAAGGAAAACAGATATTTTATGAATGTACTCTTAAGTCAGTGAATGAAGAAAGTCAGGACACAATTTGTATTTGCCTCCCCAGCAACAGAGGTTTTTTCACCAGCTTACAAAAAAACACCAGACAATTTCTTTATTTCACATTTTTAATGTCATTCACCCTGTCATGGTCTGGTTTTGAAGGTTTCTAGTTTTGTTTTGTGTCTTTTGCAGAGTCAGGGCTGTGATCCAGACAAGAACTGGTGCTAATGACAGTGGTGGAAACACAGTAGGACTTTTCAGTAATAAAGAACACCACCTGAAACCTACAAGCCTTGGTAGATCCCTGTTTCTCTCCTCTGTGTCCTTGTCTGCAAGCATCAAAACAACCCAGTCAAGTATCACAAGTTATTGCACATTTATGATATCCTGCCTCTTGAAGTTAGTTTTATTGCTTTTCTAAATACTTGTTTTCCATGAACAACAAGAAGATTTGCTTGTGACAATCCTGACATCCTCAGCATTTACTGTGTGCAAGTGATGGGTGATGTGGTGAATGAATCTGAATTGCAATGCTCTTCTTGACTGTTTTGCTCAGTTTAAGTAGAGAGCACAGAACACATTTGCATTAAGCATAGTCTCTTTCAGAAGAAGAAATGAGCACTTGGAATTTGAAGACTGTCAAAAGCATATTTTGTTGAAAGGGAAGCCTTTTGATTTTGGCATGTTTCACTAATGGCTTTTCCTGACAGAATTTCTTTCTGAGCATCCATTTTCTACTTTTTAATATCTTGTCACTTGGATTTTAAATCTTGCATAGTGTCCTTTTCCCTGAAGAGAGAGATTTCAGCTACTGTTGGCTCTGCTGTTAAATTTTACACCTCAGTGATAATAAAATATCAAAGAAGCTATTTCATGGCCTTTTAGCAATGTAGATGGATGGATTCAGATCAGAGAAATGGATTTGGCCGTAGAACTCATCTAACATATGTCCTTATTTAATTGATGATAGATCTATTAAATGCAAAATACAGGGCTGGAAATTGGTGTTATACTTTAATTCCAGTTATGTGGCTTTTTTTTCTTTTTTTTTTTGCAGGTCACTGAAATGTTTAAAAGATGCTGAAGTTTAAACCACTGGTGCCCATAGTTAATAGGAAAGACTTGAAAAGCAGATGGTGTAATGAACCACACGTGCAAAGTACGAATAACTTGCTAATCCCCTTGAGATAGGATATTACTCTAAACATGCCCAGTCTTGATTTATTACAATATGTATGGCTTTTTTCTTTTATATGCTTTTTGTGTGTGTATGTGTAGGATAAGTTTTAAATTCAGTATTGTGGGCTATAGAGGGGAACAAGAAAAGATGTTGAAATAAATATTATTTGCCACAATGAAGCTGTTGCCTTTGTGACACTCTTTCTTCAGTGCTTTGTGACCAGGTTTTATGAATCAATACAACAGCATAACCCAGAACAAGGCAATTACTGCCCTGATCATTTGACTGAAATGACAGAAATAAGCTTAACATCGATAACACTAGATCTAGGGTCCAAGCTCCTTAGTGCAGGTTTCCTGGAGAAACTGTATTTGCACCTACAGAAATACCGTAAACTTCATCACTTGAAATTATTAAAATCCACACTTCAGCTTCCAAATGTATGCAGCAGAATTTTAAAGATGCAATTAAGAAATCACTTATTTTATGTCTTACCTTTGAAGTATTAGGACATTAGCACAGATAAATGTTCTACTTTTATGGAAGCATTTTGACTTTAATATTAAGTGAGGTAATAAATAATAGCATAAATAAAACAACTTGGAATTGCCTTATCTCTGACATCTTCATAAAGACATGCTTGCCATCCTACTTGTATTTCCCTCCTAACACCCTCTAACAAAATATTATGTATTGATTTCTTTTGGAACAATGCCTAGTTATTTCACCTTTGACGAACTGACAACTTCCAAATGAAAACGTATTTCATCGCAGAAGTACACAGGTCTTCACAGCAGGTAAAATGTAATTTAAAGCACACTATTTTTAAGGCAGCACTCTTCATGTGAATGAATGAAAATGCCACAGGCACAGTGCATAGTTCTTTTTGAGGTTCAGCTAGTGAAGTTAAGCTGACCTCTTCATTATGCGTTAAGGAACAATGTTTTGTGGACTTGTAAAATTCCCTGGTAAAGCAGAAAAGAATAGTTAAAAGTGCAACATTAATAAAGACCAGTACTCCTTTGGGCTTCACAAAAAACAATTGCTGACACTTTGGCTTTTAGCAATTTCTTATCAAATACAGTTAGATTTTTTAGGTGTTAAGCAGGTTCCCTCACATGATGATTGCTATATTTGAAACCTGGGAGAACCAGGATAGATGTGTGAACAAGTGTTAGATGTGTGAGGAAAGGGGAGAACAGAAAATAAAAGGAATTTTCATGGGTTTTTTGTTGCCTTACAGTTTAACAATTTTTAAATAACACTTGTGTCTACAGTTTCTTTCTTTTTAGAATTAATTACTTTCTCCTCTGACCACTGTCAAAGTAATTAAGTAATCTTCTATTCTTTTGGACTCATAAGCTAAGATCCCAACATGAGGTAAAAAGGAAGTAAATCAACATATCTTTGATTAATATTTTGCAACATATTGCTCCCACAAAGAAAATCAGCAGCTTTCTGCCCTATATTGCAAACAGAGCATATGACCTGGCTTACTGGAGAGGACTCAGAAGACAAGGCACACAAAGTGGGTCTTAAAATGCAATAGTATGGTGTCGTGTTCCACTATGGGGAACTGCAAAGAGTTCTTTTGAAAACGTATGGTCGGGAACGGAATGAAGCCAAATGAGGCAAACCTTGGATCTGAGAACCGTTTATTGGTAACAAAAGGAGAGGGAAAAGGGGTTGCCTGAATGAAAGAGGGCTAGAAGTGACAGGAAAAAAGAAAGGAAAAGGGAAAAGGACTGGGAGAGAGGAGAGAGAGGGGACAGCGACAAAAAGAGGGCGTTATCACCAGGGCAGTACTGTCGGCGTCCAGGCAGCAGAGGGGGGCACGTGCTGCCTGTCTGTCTGTGGCCGGGCTGGGTGTTAGGGAACCTGTGCAGCCTCTGGAGGGGTGCGGCTCCACAGGCGTGGCTCGTGCAGCGATGGCTCCAGACATGCGGTGAGTGGGATGCTTGGGCGGGAGGACCAGGACCCGGGATGGGTCACAGCGACAGGCTGGATCGGGGCGACAGGATGGGCGGTGATGGCTGAATCGACACGGCAGAGTTGGATGCAGGCAAGGACGCGGGGCGAAGTGGCAGGAAGGCGGTCAGGAGCACAGGAAGGCAGGGCAGGTGCGAGGGCGAGTCAGTAGGCAGGCAGGCAGGCAGGCTGGGGCCAGGGCAAAAGAGGGGGAGAGCAAGAACAGTGAACAGCAGCCAGCTCTGGAGAGCAGCGGCAGAGTCCCTGGCGAACAGCCGCAAGTCCTGATGGAGTTGGTTTTTATACTCCCCCGGCCCCTTCGAAAGTCTGCCTGCCAGCAGGGACCCATTGGTCCAGTCCAACCTTTCTTCGCCGTCCATTGGTGGAGACCTTCTTGCAACCCGGTTGGAGAAGCCCCTGCACAGTGTCTCTTACTGCCTGCCTCATGTGGGGTGTTGCCAGGCAAAGTCTCCCCAGAGACAAGGCTTCCCCCACTCCTGGCTGCCTCCTGCATGTGCACCCCTCCTCCACATGCCTCTGACAGCCCAGACAACCAGAGTTGAGGCAAACTAAAATGGCTGAATTAACTCCTCATATTTGGGAAAAGGTAGGTCATTAACTTGCAAAGAAAATTTGCTGTTCACTAAAAGCTTCAGTAAGCTTTCTAATTTCAGAGGTGGTTTTGCCAAACTTTTAGCAACTGGAAAAAGGTCAGTTTCCATAGTTTGAGAATTCTTCTATTCAAAAGAGAATAAAATGGACACAGAGTAAGTATAGCATTCAGAATTATAGGTAGCTTCTCAGTGTTTTGGCCTTTATGTCTAGGTTTATGACAGGAAATTTTTATGTCTGAATTGTGTGCCATTTTGACAATGGAAAACTGTAGTTAATTTTAATACACTTTATGTCCAGTCACATCTCAGTGTCAATGTTTGTTACTCAAAAGTTTGCTAGGGGCATACCATATATATGGAACCAGTAATTAATTCATCACTCATCTGAATTGTTTAATGGCCACAGGAAAGCCGCAATATTAGCACGGTTAAAATGACCATACAAAAACTTCCCAGCCTGTCCTTTCCTCTGGTGTACATCCACTCCTCCACATGTTTTGACTGACATTTTGTCTCTCATGAATGAGAGGCAGTATTCTGCCAAGTTATCAACATCCTCAGTACCTCCTTCTGAAATATGAAGTTCAACATGAGGTGTCTTTCCTCTCTCTCTTGAGTTTACATATGCAGGAGTTTTTCATTGGGTTTTTTGGTTTGGTTTGGGTTTTTTCCCTCTTTTTATCACAGTCCACGCTCCCCTCTTAGAGACTTTGAGCTAAAGCCAAAGACTAACACTGTTGCCTTCCACCCCCAGCTTCCTTCAAGGGCTTCCATTTGTCACCTCCTGAGTGCCCAGCCCAGGCAGGCCTATACCACACAGGGGATCATGGGACCTGAACTAGAAGAAGAGAAACCACTGTCACTCTTTGGTAATTGTTAGCACTTTCTACTGGGCTACTACATACTACATAAGGCCATAACTACAGATTAAATAGCTTTATCAAGACTTTGTTTTGTCCTCTGGTAGAACAAAGTTCACATGTGAAATGTAAAACTCTCCATACTATGAAATTCCACAAGAGATTTCTTGTTTTCTGAATCATATTTAGCAAACTGCAAAGCAAATTGATATATTGACAGATGTGCTCTTTTAATTAGCTGTTTCTTGACTTATTTTATACACTTTTAAGCCTAGAATTGTGATTTAGTTCACAAGTATGTAAAACAGTCCAAGTAATAAGGAAATAACTCTGAGTCAGTTTTTCTGCCTACCACTTAAATTGTTGTCTAGACCCATATTTCAAACTTTTGGATGGTTCATTCAATCATTTCATGCTTTAAATTTTTATATTTCCTATTCTTGACAAGTTTTTGAAAAACAGATAGAAAAAGAATTGGCTTCTCAGCTAAATAAGGCAATCAAACACTCGGTTTGAGGATTTCAGAAATCAAAAGAATAAATACGGAAGTCAGTCAGTAGTTTCAGGAACACTAGTCGGGGAGAAATCTTTGCTCTGCAAATGGTACCAAATGAATTTTAAAAAGCGTTGTAAGCACATTACTTTTTGTGTCAGTCCAAATCTGTGTCTGTGCTGAAGTTTCACTGCTGCTGTTTTGGAGAAAGCAGAATCCTGTGAATCCCAATTACAGGCCTTTTCTGTAGGCTAACATCACAGAAGCTGAAAATTTGGAGTCACCTACTTTATCTCTGAGTCTTGTCTTTGAACTACAGTAATAAAGCCAATTTCTGTCATTATTTCTTAACGAGTATCTGCAGAATGCAGGAAATTTTTGAAGACAAGTCAGTTTCCTGTAGAGTTAAATAGAATTATTCAGCTGCAGAGACTATATTGTGAATAGAGATATATAAACTTTTTCATTGATGCAGCATGGTGAGGAATGACTCAAACCCAAAGCCTACTAACCTCATACTGGTTTGACAAGTACTGTGAGTTTCCTACTGTTGCTTAAATTAATGAAAAGAAATTCAGAAAAAAATGTGTTGAAGACAGCAAAATATTGAACCTTGGTGGATCTTCATTGTCCTAACCACGTGGGTCCTTGCCAACATCTCCAAGCTAATAATCTTTCTCACAAATGCACTTAAGCCACAGTAATTTAGTACTGCTATGCATCTGTAACTTTTAATTATCTGTTTAATCAGGCAGTGAATAAACTAAAGTAGGTTAATTTGAAAAACTCTATTTGGACAAAGTGTTTTGACTGGCTCTGAAACATAGCCAGCACCCAGTGAGATTACAGTAATGAGGAAGGATGGATATTTTTTTCTGGAATTTGTACTATTAATTTAGATATCCCACAACATCACGTTGCATATTTCAGCAGACTGACATTTATTATTTTCAATTATTTTCAATTTTTTCAATTAATTATTTTCATTTATTTTCACATTATTTTCAATTAATGTGTCACAAAGTCACAAAAAAGCAACAACTGGTGAAAGTCTAGATATGATGGAGAAATATTTATGGTTATGGTTTATATCTTTCCAGTCATGTCTTTTGAAACTTTCCCCTTCAAGATAGCCTGCTAGGTAAAATGGTGCTGTCTATCTATGTGATGTGAACAAGTGCTGTACTTACCTTATCCAGTTAATAGCCTGGAGAAATCAGTTATTACACAGCATCTTTTGACTGCTTGAAGACTGTTCGCTTGCATGTTATTAAGGTGTAATAATAGACTCATGTCTGTAATATGTATTGTTAATCTTGATGTTCATTATCTCCACTGCACGCCTCCAGGGACTGCTATTTACACTGCTATGGAAATGCTAATTAATTTCTGTATTCAAAGTGTCAGCAACTAGCTTCTCATTTACAAAAAAGTATTGTACTACTTATATTGTCTTGGAAGAAAATTGGGGGAAGGGAGGAAGACTTTTGAACTGCAGGGTGGAGAGAAAATTGAAGTTTAAATCACTCTGATATCTGCACTATACTAAGCATTCACTACGTCACAAAATGCAGTGAAGCTCTACTTTCAGACTGAAGACCACTGTGTTTTTTAGTCACTATTCAGGCTGAGGAATTGAATGTGTTTCACTGAATATATCTGTGTGTGACTGTAAATTTATGAATATAAGAAAAAGGCTGAGAATGTATATCAGCTAAATTACTTCTTCCGATTTCAGGCACTGTTACTGTATTTCCTCAGCTACCACTGGGTATATCAAATAATGATAAAAATCCACCTCAGGTTTGAGATAAATAATTCACTGAAATTATTGGTATGCGCAAGTATTTGGGGAATAGAGTTTTGCTGTTTTCTGGTATATATATAGGTAGCCTCACTGAGCCATTTTACAAAAAAAAGAGTTCTTAACCTTGGAAAGGATGGGAATTTGTTATTCCTAACATCCCTACAGTTATAACTATTTCAGAAGAAAGGTGAGAGTAAGAAACCCAGGTAGCATACAGATATGTAAAGCTGTAGGCTGAAAGGAGAAAAAAGTCTTAGAAAGGAAGGGCCAATCTTCCTTTATATTATACTATCACATTTTAGGAGAGGATGATCAGAAACCTTAAAAACCTTTACATGTGTTGCAAGGTAATAATTCAACAGCCAAGTTGCTGGGGTTTTTTTACTTGTACTATACATGTGGAAGAAACATTCAGTAGCCTACTATATTTACGCAATATTTTTCTAATCAGCAAATATTTTAACTACCTTATATCTTTTACTCTACTTAATGTAGTGAAGTGTACAAATTTCTGTGTTATGTAAATGAAAAGCAGTATGTGAACATGTAAGTAATAATGAATGCTTCTGATAAAGCTTTAATCCAACCCAAACTTACCAGCTATATTTCAAGCTAGTATAAAACAAGACAAATACGATTGGTTTGATTTGCCTTGCCAGAATTGCCTTGGGTTTCTTCCTGGCCAGGATGCTACTTTGTTTCTTCTGAAAATGAAATGCATTTAGGAGATGGGATGTCAGACAAGGTAAATACAGTTATAATTTACTGTCTTCTGAAATGTTCCAGTCTCATATATGTGTAAACACTCGTGGAAAAAAAAGAAACTGATAACTAAGTTTTCCTAGGTCACACAAGTGCTCAGTAATAGAAAGGGCTTGATGGAAGGTAAATACCAGACATTTTTGAAGTTGCAATTCTGTACCATGAAACAAACAGGGGAGGTTATTTAGAGCATAAAACAAGAAACAAATTTTAAGAACAAACTCTGATGCTACTTCACAAGCCTTTTAAAATGTGACTGAAAAATATTTGCATAAACAGGACCATAATCATATATGCATGTTTTTCAAAAGCACAGAAATGGAGGTGGGCGCTCAGCTGATACAATTTTTCACTAAAGATCACTGTGGACAGTACAACAAAATACAAAAAATTATGCAAGCCAGCACTAAGAGACAGCTTCTCTTCAGATACTGTTAATCTTGAGATACTATCATAGTATAGAATGACATGCTTTGCTATGACCTTATCTATGCAGGGAAAAAAAATGTATGTGTGATGTTGTGAAAAATCATAAAAAAGCTACAGCATGTTATACAACAGATATGGACCAGCTTTGAGTTCTTCACACACAGAAGGTGCCTAATAAAGTTTAAAAGCTCACAAAACACACACCACCAAAGGATTCAACAAGCCACCAAAATCCAACAGAGAATCAACGTATAATTATGTAGTTTAAATCTTATTAGCATATACTTTAAATGCAGCTTGGCTACGAAGTGGTTCCTTTCTGTAGTAAATGCAATACTGTATCTATTTTCCTGAGAACTCCTGAATTGTACATTTTTACTTAGTCCCATTTTCTTTTGTATTAGACGATAATGGAAGGATTTTACTATTGAATTGATGAACCCAACAGAGAGACCTTTGTGAAGAGGTTTTATGGAACAAAAGCGTGACTAAAGACAGTCTGTAGCTTGATCTACTGTTTGCCTGAAGTGGTGCAATAACAGTGATTTCTGAAAAGAAAGATTTTCCACAGATAAGGTTAGAGGTAGATTGTGATCATTAGTTGTGCTAAATTGGTTTGTTGTGCATTTGAGTGCTTTCCTTATCTTTGCAAGGTGATGGTGTTATGACAAACCAATAGGACAAGAACATCAGGAAAATTAAATTTCAAATAGTCATGTAATCCTTCAGGGCTCATGAGCCTTCAGAAGCTAAGGTTGGCTGAAAATCATCTTAAATTGTGGCTTTTAAGAGGATGTGTATACATGGAGTTTAAAGATACAGTTTTTGTAAGATTAACTGTCTGGATAATTTGATTTAAAGCTTCTGCTTTACATAAATTCTTTTCTCTGACAATTGGCAGTAACTTCTCTGACATTAAACTGCCATAGTACTTAAGTATTTCTTATTGAATCATGCAGCTGTATTTCCTTTAAAATTTCAGGCCTTTTCTTTGAAAAGAATTGAGCATTCTGGGCAAAACTTAAAATATAGAGCTTATAGCCACAAGGGAACCTGTGGCAGTTGTTTTCATCTTGTCTTTTAACTTTCCAGGTTAGAATGTAAGGGGAAGATTTGAGTGCTCGCTTCACTAGAGTTGTACGCATCCAGATCACATTCAGCAGTTGTGGCCACACATGCAGAGCTCAAGATTTGATACAAGTGTTTATGATGAGATACACACAGGAATGACTCACTCGGCAGGGCCCAGGAGGAGCTCGGGAACTGGCCTGAGGATGGACAAGTCATAGCTTCCATAGCCAGAGGATGAAGTCAAGAAGGTGGTTGGATTTCAGAAGGGAGTTTGATGTGATACCCGAAACAAATAAAGATTAGAAAGACAGTCCTACCTACAAATACCATACCTAAGAATATAAGGCATAACCCCTGGTCTGCCTAGTCTGAATTCCGCCTTGGACACCTGAAATAGGAAATGCTATTTAGAGAGGACAGGCANTTAATCTGAATCCTAAATCTGAATTCCGCCTTGGATACTTGAAATAGGAAATGCTATTTAGAGAGGACAGGCAAGCCTTTGTTGTTGTTGTTGTTGTCCCTTAGCACACGGAAGTATTTTCTTATGGATTATAGAGGATAACAATGCCACCACTCCAAACATGTCTCCCTTCCTCCATCTTCCTCCCACTTTATATCCTAAGAATGATGCCATATGGTTTGGAACATCCCTTCAGTAAGTTTGGATCATCTGTCCTGGCTGTGCCTTCCATGCACCCCCAGGTTCCTCACCAGTGGGGCACTACAAAAAGCAAAAAAAGCCTTGGCTCTCTGTAAGTCATGCTCAGCAAAACCAAAAGCATCTCTAAATAATCAAGCCTGTTTTCAGCAGAAATCCAAAACACAGCCCCATACCAGCTACTACAAAGAAAATTAACTCTACCCCAGCTATAACCAGCACCAGATTATATACTATATCCCTGATTTTGTAAATCTGAGTAAATCCTGCTCCCTCTGTCCCCCCATTCTCCACTCTGCAGACTCCTGGTGTTGTAAGCCTCCCTTCACAGGACTTCTGCACCATTATTAGGGCTGCTCTAGTTGCCCTTCTCTGTTCCTCCCTTGCCTTCACAGCAGGATGAGTTCACTCTGAAAGAAGTCATCCTTCCTGAGATGTGCTCTTGAAAGAACTCTTAACTTTGTTTGCATGCATTGCTTTTAGTTGATTGGCTTTCCTAAGTCACATATTTATGAAATACATCCATAGGGCTCTTATCATAGATGATGTTATTTTAATCTTTAATTTTACCTGAGGTAAGGCAGTACCAATATCCCCATTTAGGAGATAGGACACTTAGATGCAGAGAAATTGGTGGCGTCTGGCATCGTTATTAATTTAATATAAGTCTCTTAAGCTTATGCCATCATCAGGGAACACGCTGCTATAGTCAGGAAAATATGATTTTGCTCTTACTAGCAGAAGGCTATGGGTCTATTAACCTGGCATTGCAAGGTCTCAAGGCTTTTCTGAATTTATTTTGCTGAGCTAGATCTCACTTGCTTTTACAATTGTTAAGTTACCAAGTGGCTATTTTCTCACCTGTTTTAACTGAACCTCTCTAAATACCTTTAATAGGCATTTGGTTTATGATAAAATTACTCTTCACGATATTTAGAACTGGAGGACAGGAGCAATTACAAATCTCTGTCTGCTAACTCGTGAGAAGGATGCAGACTGCTAAGAAAAAATTAAAAAATATCCCTGAGCAGATCCAATGCTGAGAAAGAAGACAGTACTGTCATGAACAAAAAGATACTTGTTTTAATGCTTCCTTCCTTCTTTTCTGAGAAAGGCTGAATCTGTCAGTTGTCCACTGGGGATAAGGGAATGATAGGCAAAGCACCAGAGAAAAGGCAGAGGCACTAGAAACTTTTTGTATAACAATTTTAATATGATTTTTATTGGAATTTTCAGTATTAATTAGGTAAGTTAGGCCCATAAATTAGACATTAATGGGAGTTGTAAGAAATTTTAAGCTCTGTACATATGGTTCATCCATATCAAGCTTTGGTACATAAGGTTGCCTTCTCCATGTGGATTCCAGCATCAAAGAACTTTTAGCTTAAATTGTCCCTAAGCGTTAAGTCCATCTAGACCCATGTATCTCAAAGGTATGTCTATTTTGACGACAAATTCTAAACGAATATGATTGTAGTTAACATATGAAATTTAAGTGGTATGTGACTAATATGGCCATCTCTAGCCTGTGATATAACTTTCACAAGCATTATTTGCTGTATTTTTAAATTAATTTTTCAGATACAATATTTTGGAAATGGAGTGTTTCCTGAAAATCAATTGAATATGGTATAAATTCTGTTAATATGATTATGCTGTTAAATAGAGGGATCAGACTTGTGACTAATTAAAGTCATATGGCTTAAATTTTCTCATTTTGAACAGCTCTTCCCAAGATGAAATTTTATAAAGCTATCAATTTTTCAGCTACATTGCAATGCCAGCTCTGTGATGAGTTAAATTAACAAATTGACAGTTATATTAATAAACTGTCTCCTGAAACAGCAGAGCTGATGTATCTCAAGCTTTCTAATTTACAGATGCTTCCTGTGCTTATCTGTTACACTGACAAGAGCAATATATGTCCATAGGTCAGTGGTCAAAAATCAAGAAAAAATAAGAGAAAAAAAAAACTATTTAACTTTCCATTTCTCTTATTTCTGGTTGGACAAACTTGATATGACAGTGTTCCTTTTCTGAATTAAGACTACTGGTAGAACATTCATACTAAACAGTGGAAAAAAATACCTTTTGAAATCTCTCACTTCATCAAATGCCTTTCCATAGTAGCTGTACAACTTGGTTTAAAGCTTGTTTGAAAACTTGTTTAAAACTTAAGTGTCAATCACATGGACATTCAATGCTGTGACCCATTTTGAGATGATAGAGATTGTCTGTTAATTCTAAATAAATGCTAGAATTATGTAGATTTATTTTCTAGTAATCTAGCAGAAACAATAAAAGTCTTCAGCAGAGGCATAGGTTACCTGTGTGATCAGGGAGAAACTGAACATTCTGTTACCTGGCAGGGCTGCGTAGCTTGAGTTGTGTAGGTACAAACAAAAGAGCGTCACAAAAAACACTCAAGAATATTATCTTGGTAACAGCTGAGAGCAGGACCTGCAGTATCGCTCCTATCTTATAACCCTGTTGTCAGTGGGACTCCTCACCAGTCACTCTTCTGAGATCCTCTGCACTTAAACACAGTTTCTGATTAGACTTTGGCAGGGTATTTTGACGTAAGGAAGTACTTGACCTGCTTCGACCAAGTTGTAAGGAATCCCACAGGGCAAACTCAGTATTCAGTTTACAATGGAAGATCGTGGGATTTATGACCAAAGGATTTATGCATTCATTTATTATTTATTCTTTTATAGCATTCATATGTTATAATTATTACTGCACTCTGAATAATATCATGGATTATCCATCTTAAACTAACAGAAATTCTGTCCTAGCTCATGCAAAGTCCATTAGGCATGTACGACATGGCCGAACCATGCTTTCACATTAGAGAGATTTATATCTGATTTACTATCCTATTGAACATGACATTCTTTTAACATGTGGTGTGTACATAACAGATGGATTTACGTACATTGATTTCAGAGTAGTCAAGGTTATACCTTCAACAAGCTTTTTGTTTGCTTGTTTTAACTAACAATTCGCAAAATATAGTACATTGATTCTAAAAGGCCAGTTTATGTCTGAAACACTATTTAGATTAATACAACACTTTTCTCTGTTAAGATTTAGAAGCTAATTTGTATGTGTTTACTTCAGTATTGGTACATTGATCAAGTTGTTAAACTCACTGGTTTTACAAGCTCAGAATTTTTGTTTGCATCAAAGATGATTTGTGATGGTGCATAAAACTTCCTGGTTTGGAGTGCTCAGATTTATATATAAGTATATAGGCTAAATATTGCACAGCCTACATTGTTTCATCTCCCCGTTCCTAAACTGGATATAGAAGTATATGGAGAGGTTAACTTTATCTGAGTTAACCTCTCATGAAGCTCAAGCATTGAACAGATCTTCTTCTCTGACTTAAATAAAGACATATATTCTAAGATCATAACAACTGTTACAGCAACCAACACGGAAATAGTATCCATTTATTGAAATCTCATTTTTCAGTATTAAAAATTTTTACATTTATTAGTGTTTAATAGGGAGATTATGTAGATGTAAATTGAAAAACAAAGAGGCTGTCATTATTCACAACAATGATATGAAAATAAAACTTTATTTAATATTTCCCAAAAAAATCTATGGTGAGCGCACTGAAATAATAAAACACAAGACAGTTTTCAGGTGTCACAATTTATTTGTTGCACAGACATTCACAGACTGAATATGAAAAAAACATATATCCTCATGTGAAAAACCAAATTTCTCAAACAGGATAAACAGTCATCATGTGCATGATAATGGGGGTCCCATTTCAAGTGTCTTTGACACAACATCTTTGCCTGTATCAAGTGTGACTTCTTGAACTGATTTGCTGGCGATTTTCTGTACTTGAGCACACCCCTTGTCCGATGTGGCAAACCCAATATATGCATAAGCATTTGTTACAGATTATTTTAAACTATATTCAAAGCATCTCCTACATAGAAAAGACTGAACTGTAAGAAGGTTCCTAGGTCATCCTGGTTAACCACCCCAGATGTTAATCAACAGTGCATTCAAGCTTGCAGATAGCATCATTTAGATGGCCTATGCACAGCAGGAACCTCCTGGGGAAAATCTCTAGGTCTATCCTACTCATATAGGTACAGCCTCAACAGACAGATGTATCCCAATTTTAAATACAGATTAGTCTAGAGTTTCTCCTTTATACAATAAAAATGGCTTAAATTTCCTAGATCTTGCAAGTCCAGGAAATTACAAGTGACAAATTTTCAGAATAAAAAAATTCTATTACATTCAAGTACTTACCTTAAAGAGCAGGAGCTTGTTTTTTTCTAAAAAATAATTGCCACGGTGCTCACTGCCAGCTAGCGGTGACCGATAGCACTGTGCACCACCCACGCCGGAGGGGGAGGCGGAGGTTGATTGTAGCGCGGGAGGGCAGGCGAAGTCCCAGCTCGGGTTCACCTTACCCACCAGAGGCAAGGGCGCACTGAGGAGGTAGAAATAATGTGGAGGGGATTCTTCGTGGGAAGAAAAGGGTTTATTGAAGAAGCGAGGGTCCAGCTGACGTCGAGGAAGGGGCACGAAGAACCAAAGAAATGACTGTGACATGGGGTTTTATACCCCTACAGAATGGGCAGGGAAAGCACACAGCAACCAATAATATAACAGCAAAGGGGCGTTACAAAGGCGGGGAAATGGGTGTACAGCCAATAACAACAGGGGTAGGCGGAAAGGATTAACCTGGGCCAATGGGGAATTGAGGAATACAGAGCTTGCTGGAAGGGAAACCAAATATGGGGAAGAAGGGGAGGAGAAGGGGAGGAGATGTTGGTGGCCAGATAAGGAGTGCGATCTGCGTGTCCCACACAGCCTTCTGGGATCTCACCCTAACCTTAGGGTTCTTGGGCTGTGTGGACGTCAAACCATTGCATAGGTGGATCCACTGGCTCTTGCTGGCTGTGGCCATGGCCATGGCGCACCACAACAAATAATCAAGACTATGAAGTACTTTTCTAATATTGTTAAAATAAGACATGGTCCTGGAAAGTTAAAATATGTAACTGATACAACTTTACGGATTGCTCTTGTTGCATCCTTCTCTGATAAGAGATCCACTCCCCTTGCATTTCCCATGGCACAGAGTATTAGATAGCCTGAGTATTTGCCCGCTGACAGAACATCCTTCTCTCAGTCCTGACCAAATCCAGAATATTAGGATACTATCTGGGTAATTCAACAGACTTATTTCTGCTCTCTTTATTTCTTACTTGAGGAACCTGTTCCTGGTCATTCCACTACTTTACTCAACTGCATTTTGTTTCTTACTTGTAAAATAACAATGATAATAATCATAATTATAATAATCATCATCATAATTGTGGGAAGATGACTGAGGGTAAAAACATAACATTATGGAAATTATAGGGGAAAACACAATTGCTACTCCCTGAATGGAATGCAATCAGCATGTCCAACCTCCCAGAGAGAATACAGTCTAAGGGCGACTAAAAGGAGGGTGGAGCAGACTGGAGGTATCTCAGCCAGGCTCTGTTGAAACCCTTGCAAAGAAGGAAACTCAGTGGTACTTTATAAATAAAATAAAATCACCAGCAATCTTTGAACCTTACCCTGTTACAATTTTACTTATAAAGAGTGTTATTCTGTAAACTGTTAATGTGACTCCTTCAAGGGCACTGGCCATTGCTGGCAGCAGGTAAAGGTATGGAGACTCAGGAGGGGGTCTCTGTTTGGCATGTGACCCTAAACAGTCAGTCAAACAGTCAGTCAAATCTTGTAAACTGTTCAGTGAAGGGTCCCCATATCAGGCCACTGACAGACTGGTCAAGAGCAAGGGTCTTGGCTTTCTTGGGGTGCTGAGAGATTAATGAAAGACCAAGGGTTTGAGTATATCTTTCCTTTTCACATGCCACTAGGAGACTGGATAGTAGATTTAGGGAATGCAAACTCTGTTGAGAATGATTACTGTCTTATAGTTAAAGAGAGGTTTGTGGAAACGGAATTTGAAATGCCTTCTTCCAGTAGCTAATGTACAGTAGCACACCACATACTATATGCTTCTGTTTTCTCTGAAATATTGGAGCAGTGAAAGTAGAGGTAAAAAATGGTTTGCAATTTCATGAGCTCTGTAGTCATCAAAAAGAAGGAAATCATCTGGGTAGCCACTCAGCACTATTTCCATGTTACATGACCAGGTGACTTACGTTTAGTCTCCAGGTGACGATAGTTCTTGCCCATTCTTTTCCCATAAGGAAAAGGTCTTGGGGTGACTCTATCATGTGTATCCCCTATCATGCTCTATGCCCAAAAAGTAATATTGTGCCTTTTCTGTGCCTTCAAACTGAGCTTGAGGGAAAAAAAAAAAACCAAAACCAAAAAAAAACCAAACGAACTTTCCAAAGCAGCTTCTCAAGGACACAGAGATTACACTCCTCAGTGTTGTTGTCTGGCTGCGGATGTCACGAAGGGAGCACCCTGCTTGCTTTTTCTTCAGCCAGCTGTTTTTTTTTCCCTCTTGGCATGAGACGGAGAGCTGAATTTTGTTTCCTGGGACTTTGGTTTTTTTTTTCCCTTCTCTTCTGAACTGTTTCAACAACATCAGAACACATCAGGAGAATTTTCTCCCCGAGGCCCGGGGGTGGGCCCACACCCTCACCGACCAGCTCCGAGGAGGAGAGAGACCACACCTACAGAAGGACTCTGAAATCTTCCCAGGTTTCTCTCTATAGCGAGGGTTTTAATTCATTATTTAGTATCATTATCCTCGTCCTGTGTGTTTGTTAAAATAAATAGTTTTTATCTCTTTCACTTTCCTTCGAGGAAAAATTTCCTTTTTTCCCAAACCCTGTGGGGGGAAGGGTGGTTGTAACCTGGTTTTCTCTCAGGGGCTATATTACTAGATTTTGGCCAAACCGGCACATCAATGTTTCACACTTATCCGATGTCTTGAACATCTTGTCCCAAAATAAGAGTTAAGAGTTTCTTTTTCTTGTTGCTATATCTCTCGTCTGATTTTATCATTCTAATAACTTATTACTGTATTTATCCTAATTTATTGTTAGTGTCTCACAATCTGCTACATTAAGACAACTGGTAGAGCTTGACAGTAACAGACCAGTTGTAGCAATACTTTTGAACATGAATGTCAATTGCCATGACCAGGAGTGAGAGCACTAACTCACTTTATGCTGGTCAGTGAGAGCTATGTGAGTTGTTACACTGTTTTTACCCATGATGACAAGGATCTTGACCAGATCTGGAGAAAGTCTGGAATTAAGTGGTTCCGAACTGTCCTCAATAGAATAGCTCTGATCTAACACTGTATTTCTGCTGACTGTATTGTGATAGGTGTGCACAAAAAATCATTCCATAAAGTTCTTCACTACTCATAACTTTTCCAAATGATCGGGATTCATTAGCTGTGCTGAGCTGTCTATTCAAAGGGTGGAGACAATTTTCTAGGAGTAATCTAACATGCCATCGAGGTCTGTTTCAGAGGCAAGAGCATTACCTTAAAGAAAAAGTGAGTAGATAAATTGCTCAGGAATCAGTTGGTACTCATGACTGACATAACAGTCCAGTGAGTAAATATTGCATATCAGAAATGGCAGAGTCTAATTCATTCTGTGCTCTACACAGGAGCAATAAACTGGGCTGGGAATGAGGGGTGGAAATATGCAAGGAAGCATGTGAAACCACAAGTCTAGAAGGAATATAGATATGATATATATAGATATGTGGTGTCGAATTGTATGACTACTCCAACAACAAATGAAAGATGATATTTAAAAAAATATTTCCGATATAATCAAACCAGCTACATCACAGCAGACACAGAAAGAGATGAGTGCAGCGTAATAGTTACATATTAAGCAGGCTTGGATTTTCTTATGCAAGACATAAGTGTATTTATTTCATATAAATGTTCATATTAGAATTTTATAAATAACTCTCCATTATTAAAACACATGCATAGTCTCCATAGGAACTGTTTCTGGTTTAGGTGTATTATAAATGTCAGTGCGTTCTCTCACAGTCCCAACTGATTGCTATGTACAGTGACCTTTTGCGTTTTTATAGACCCCTACATGCAGCAATCATTGCTAGTGGGAGTTTATGTGTTTACCTGAAGTCAACATTGCCAGAAAAAAAAGAGCTTTAAAAACTACTCCTTCTAAAAATGTTAACTTAGAAATAGCTAAGACAGTCAGTAAATATATCACAAAGATGTATTCATCTCTTTCTCCCCTTCCTTTTATTAGAAAACCTGAAAACTAAATGCTAACTTTGGTGAACTGATTGCAGATGTTAGCATCTCAGAATAAATGTAAGAGAGGGGTAAGTAATCTATTTTCTTTATGTAGTTTATCTTACAGTTTTATTTCTAGGGGACTTTTTTAAAAAGTGAGAAACATCTACAATGCTATAGCTATAATATATATATTTTTGTTTATACTGCAAAGAAATGCATGATGGGGCATCCTAGAACATGGGCAGGGAATCATGCTGGATATTGTAATTAAAAAGTCTTAATATGTGCAGCATTTTGTATCTAGAATTCTATTACTTAACAATTGTGTCTCTATGTGGAGGGCTCATTTGAGAATTGGAGGTGTGACTGCAGCAATACTCCCAGAGCACAGTGGGAACAGATTTTCAGCACTGGCTCCTTATTTCCCCAGCAGTCCCTGGGGTGCAAGCAGAGGAGGAGTGGAGGGAGGATTAATTCTCTGCCATGTTTTTCCACCCGGCTTTGCTTACATATATTTCAAGGAGGCAAACTTAACCGCTTCCCACTACCTATACTAAGTGGAGATTAGCGGCTTCAAGGAATAAAATTTCCCTTTCTCATCTACACTAATACCCACAAGTTTGGGGCTTCTGTCATTGCCCTTTGTGAAAGCATGAGTCAAACGTGGGGTCAGTCAAAGGTGATGAAAACATGATAATCAAACTGTGACTTCCCAATTGGAAGAAATTCAGAATCTGTTAATTCAATATTTTTCCTGGTAGGAAACATTTCACTACAGATTGCTGATACCAGCTATAATGCTGTTTAAGACTGTCATAGCAGAGACCTTGGCAGGACTCCAGTCCCACAGAACAATAAATGTAATTCTTATGTCAGAAAATTACAAAAATTATAAGAATATTAAACCAACATTATTATTTCCCCTCCTAAATCTGTCAGTAATCATTATAGTAACAAATTAGTCATGTTTCTCTTCAGGAAAGCTATGAACATGTGAATCTTCTTTTTAAAAATCTAACTCTCAGCCATTTTATAATTGCACTAAGACACTCCAAGGCATATGTCACCGTGCCTCTGAGATGAGCATTATCTCACAGCAACACACACCTTGTCATGTATTATTTATCACACTAAAGTGTCTTGTAATTTTCATTAAGGGCTATGTCTAGCTTTAAGAAATAGGGACATACTTCGTTTTAACTGTTTCAGTGATAAAATACTTTTCAAACTCTGTATGCAGCTATGAAACTCTGGATATTGACAGCAGAGTGCCATTTTCACTAACATTCTTCAAAAGACATTAAAAGGAAAAAAATACCCCACATCTTTCCTTCACCTGGGAATGGCAACGAACCCCTTCTCTAGGTGATTCTTGTTAACCTTTCCACTGGCTTCACACGCTGTACTGTCCCCTGGGTCTCATTGTCATCTTTTTCTTGTGACGTGACAGATGCAGCACAGGATGGATGACTGTTGCCTAGATGTAGGCCAGTATTCACTTGGAGAAAAGCAGATGGGTGAGGATACCTAAGGGGCCAAATCTGTCTCATATTTGAGACCACCTCTTGTCCTTAAGCAATTGCAAAAGACACTCCAAGGCTCCCCTGCCTATAAATTAGGCAGTGCTGGGAAATATACCTCACCATTTAAGGTCAGTTATTTCTATAAGTCATTTGTACTTCTAGACTGTTGGAGAGCTTCCTAGCTTGGTGTCGGCTGGGTTTTCTCTCCCAAAGAGGAGCAAGGCATTATTTGAGAATGTGCAGGGCCTGGGGAGTGTTTGCAAAGAGCTGTTTTCGCACTCCACTGAGAATCAGCAAAAGCATAGTGGCATAGGTAAAGACTGTAACATGCCAGTGGGTATGAGTAAATGGTCTCAGTCTGTGTTGGTTTTACTGTTCTTTCAGATTTTCACTCATGTACTCAGTCACAAGCAAGTAGTAGGATCATATATAGGGAAACTTTAATCAATGTTTAGGATTTATAAAATTTTTGTATGTTGATTACATTTCAAAAAGCTATGTAAAATATTTTGATAAATGTCAGTAGTAAAGTTCATTGGATCTCCTCTAATGCTATAGAGGGTTTTCAAAGTTTCTAAGAGTTTAAACCAAATGAACAAACGAACAAAAACCAATACGTCTCCTGCTCCCCGGCTTTTTTAGCTTCTTTACCTGCTGTATAGTCTTGTTTTGGGAATTGGAAGTTGTACTGAATTAATTTTAATCTGCACATCATCAAGTTAAAAAAAAAAAAACTGAGATTATAATTTTATTTGAATTTCTGCCCATTTTCTTTAGCTAAATTGTGTGAGCAGTGCTAAAACAAACCCACAAAAGAGTTTTATTTCTGTTACTTCTACTTCATATAAACTTACTTCCCATGGCTAATAGGTGATGGGAAAAAATTTTGGGATACTGCTGATATAACAGCTTTGCATATTCTTCATTTTAACTAATAATTCAGTGTAACAGACATACTTACTAGGCATTTCCCATATACCCTGAAAGACGTGAAAAAAAAAATGGACTTAAGGGAAAGAAGATGACAACTGAACCAAAAAGTGTTCACTTTGATTAGGGATTTTAGGTGATCACAAAGGTGAATTAAACAAAACCTGAGAGGGAGATTCAGTATTTTAATCGAGGAATGAAAGAAAATGTGCCTCAAACATTACTGCAACTGAAAGCAAATAGAAGATCATCTGGGCTGTTGCCTAGGTATGAAGTGAATTAAGACCACAATTCTTTAGAGTTGGGTGGCATATTGTTTGTTTATTTTAATGTTTTTAGATAGCCTTAATTCCACTGCCATAGACTACTCTGTATATTCAAAGGTAACAGTTATATCATCAAAGTAAAAAAAGAGCCTTGTAAGCTTAGGTCTTGTTGCTTATGAAACACTTTAAAATAAATCATAAAAAAAAAAAAGGGGATTGTACTCACTGTGGTACAAAAGTTTCCACATGACAAAGTAACTTAATAACTTTAGCTGCTTAATTATGTCACCACTGTAGGGAAAAGCCTCCTATACAGATAAATTATAGAGCATTACTTTAGTTTCCAGTGCAGAACAGCTTCCATCTTGTATGCAATTAAACAGATTTGTTCTCAACCATGCAACCAAAGCATGAAACCATATTCCTCTTTCCAGCAGCAGATGTTGTTTGAAAGAGTTACAGTAAGAAATGTATTCTCAGAATAACTACTGGTCTGTGATATCTCACTACTAACCATTTAACTGCTAAACAAATGGTGTTTAAAGTGTGCCCTCAGAGATACAGTCAAGATCTATTTCATAGCAAGAAATATCTCAAGTATCTAAATATTATAAAAGGGCTAGAAAATAAACTGATTTAAGTAATTCATATTTGAAAACTTCCTCATTGATACTCTTACCATGGTGACAGAGCAGTCATGATACTTTGCAGCAGAATATAGAACTTTAGATTAATTGTTGATTCAGGAAATTTTACCTATGCATATAATGCAAAATATCATTTCCATCTTCAGAAGTGTTAAAAAATTGAGTAGATGCAGCATTTTGCCATATGGTTTAGTGGCCATCATAGTATTTGGTAAAGGTTGGATTTGATGATCTTAGAGGTCATTTGCAACCTTGATGATTCTATTCTATGATTCAAATAAAATTAAAGAAATATTATCTTTCTTTTTTAATTTTTATTTTAGGAATAGCATAATGATATGGTTGGTACCTGTAAAACCTCCATCATCTTTTACCAGCTCTCAGAATGCTGCACTGAAAGATCAAATATTAGTGACACGTGCTACCATTCACACTCTGAAATGTCATCTCTCCTGGAGATTTAAATTCACACAATCCACATCATTTTGATTTTAAATGACTCAGCTATGTACTATTAAATATATGGGTTTTGTTGGGTTTTTTTCCCTTCCGCAGTTAAGCATACTTGAATTTAGTATTTCTGAAGACTGCATGTAAGGCCAGGAGGCTGATATTTTCTAATTAAAACATGATGATGAAGGTACCAACATGCAAGTTTTCTCCTGCAGTTCACACAGCTTGGTGTGGTCATTAGAACCTCTTTTGACAAAAGATAACTCAAAGGTTGTAGATTTTTCTGAAGAATGGTTTTCTTGGAGGCAGTGGGAAAACTTGTTGGTTTCAAGCAGGACAGATTTGTGTGTATGGAACAGTAGAGGAAACTTACTATTTATGAAGTTTTGCATATTTACGATGTTATTTTAGAAAGCCAGATTTCTTTTCCAACAGTCTGTCATGGTCTCCCTTCTGGATTAGCCACAGCTCATTATGAAAAATGTGTGACATCTAAGGACTCAGGTGAAAGAAGAGAATGAGCTCATTAAGCTTCTGAACTAAAAGTCCTTAAGGAGAGACAAAACCAATTTAAGGTTTTGTGGAGTTCACATACCACATTTTATTTCAGTTCATTAATGAAGAATATTTCAGTATGCTATGAATCAATACAAAAATTAGAATGTCACTTTTATTTATTTAATCTTTCAATGTTATAGAGAATGAATTTTCCATAAAAAAATATGAACTCTTTGGGTGAAGAAAAAAGAGGAAAAATGCCCAAACTGCCGAGCAAAGATAGAATGAAATTATTTCTATGATTTGGTGCAGGAAGTTCCCTGAAATATATATAGGAACCCAATGTATGACCTTGTTTTTTAAATTTATTTTTCCATATAAGGATTAAATTTATCTTATGAAAGATCTAAATTATATTTGTATAGATTCTGTGTATGAGACAAAATTTTTCTTTGTTAGAAGTTTTCTAGTGTTTTTCTAGCATTTTCTGATGTGCTACTTTCCACAGACAACATTTTGAGCGATACATGTAAACCAAGCAGACCAAAAACCCACACCCCACAGCAATCCTCTCCTTCAATCAACCTTCTTGATTTTAAAATAAGATCATGTGTGCAGCAAGTATTTAATTATTTTTTATGTGTGTATTATGTATCTGATGGAAGAAAGAAAATGTGCGTTACCTAGACAGATATATGAAGATTTTGAGGAATTTGAGAATGGCCTCAGAAAGAATACAACTTCTTAGTCTTAATATAAAACAAGTGGTTTATGTTATTATCACTCAATGTACCCTGTAAGAGTGCTAATATTAACTGTGTATTATACAAATAAGGCAGCTGTGTAATTAAAGGAGGCTGTTTAAGACTAATTTTAATGTTGCTTTAAGGACAAAGGTAATAAAGTTCTTATAAAACATCTTTAAAGTAAAAAAAAAAGTAAATATTGACCTTTGATTTATTGAGTTATAATTCCTATGAAAACAGGATTTCTTGATCTTAATTAAAGCTTTACAACTGAGAAGAGAATTCAAAGATGAGTAAAAATAATAATGAGTGCATGTGAACTGATGTTTTCTATGTGTGCTGCAGATTTTTATGAAAGTCAGGATGCTGGTTATTAATGGAGAAACAACAGTGCCTTGTCTAAATGAACCAAGAAATGCTGTTTTATAATCTTCATTTACAGTCATTCGAAAGGCTGTATGCTATGTACAAGGTGAAACCAATGATCTTCACTTCCATTACGTATGTTTAAGCCCTGAAATGTGTGATAAAATATAATATCATCAGATGGAGATTTGCAGGAAAGGGTGTCTTGCTATAACACTTTCTAGAGGGTTTTCAAACATCATTCACTCTATCTAGATGACAGATTACTGCATTTCCCTATAGATGGAAAACAAAATTCCAATTTGAGAGAAAGTATGCAGACTGAAACTACTCATTATTGACAAATGTGAAGAGCTGGGTCTCCTCCTAGGATTACATATGAGGAGTGGATGACTTTTGTGACCTTTTTACATTTTGATGTAATGAAAGTTTGAGTTCATAATAGCGTGACTGGAGCCACTTGACAATTGTAATGCACTTTGTGAGTGAAAGGTAGTTAAGAAATGTATCTGGAGAAAAAGAATTTAGTTGGCCTTTTGTTCAGTCTGAAATCACCAAAGTTTCTGCCAAGCTTTATCTATGAAGAGGAGGGCATTCAGTCATATACTTTCTCAAAAGTAAAGTTTTTCCTCAGGGATGGTTTTTCTGATATTGTAGTTTGAGGTCTCGATAGCAGAATCTTTTGAAGAACCCTGTAGCATATTTTGAGGAGATAATGAGGAAAAATGTTTTCCTTTTTAAGCTTGAGAGCTATGGCAGAAAAGCAGTCAAATTTGTTTCATTGCTGTTATCTTTTATTGATTTATAGATAATATAATTGTCAAAGAAAGACCTTTATTGCTATCCTTTCCACATCTTCTTCCTCAAGTTTTCAGCCAAACAATCAGAACTTAATCCTTTAAGAAAATATGCCCTCTGGTCATGGTATTTCAGAGATCAGCTTATTAAAGACTCCTTTTGAACATAACCCTAGAGAGCAACAGGTAAGGAAGTTCCTCAGACCTGACAATCTTACTGATTTGATTTCGTAAAATCATGTATCTTACCTACCAGCACTACACAACCTTTCTGTATCACAGTTAAGCCCACGTGATACCAGCTTAAAAATGTGTTCTGAAGCAAATACTTAAAAATACTCCTTCATGGCACAGTGAAATAAAATTTGTATTTAAAATAGTTGCTCTAAAATTGTAAGGGTCTGAATTTGAAAAAGAGAGGATCTTACTGCTATAGGAAATTATTTAGGTGACTTTATAAATTTTAGACAATTCTTCATTCTAAAGAGGAATTTAATAGAGCAGTGAATAACCTAGTATATGTGAAATAATACGTTCTTGCATAACAGGTAAATTATTGGGGAAACTCTGAGAACATACCGCACAGTTGTGTAGAAAGGGCTTGAAGGGGATGTGGAGAATTACCTCCAACTTGTCATGGGAGGCGAAAGTAAGCCTGCCTTTAAAAAAATGCCTTCAGGAACTAAGAGATGCTATGTCTCGTGGCAGCTCGCCTTGGTCAGTTGCCAGATGTCCATGTAGTCCTTCTCTCTCTTTCTCCTCAACAGGATTGGCAAGGGAAAATCAGATGTGAAAAATCCCTCATGGGTCAAGATAAAACCAGTTTAGTTAGAAAGACATAGCCTGCGTTACAATGAAGGCAGAAAGAGAAATTAATCCATTATTTCCCATTGTTCGGCAGATGTCCTGCCACTTTCTGGAATTTGGGAAGCTGTGGGTATAGCCTGGTAGGCAACTAAGCCCCACAAAGCTCACACCACACCATGGAATGGGGAAAAGAATTGAAAGTATAAAAGTGAGTAAACTCGTGGGTTGAGATAAAGACAGCATAATAGGGAAAGAAAACCTGCACTTGCAATCAGATCAAAAAAAGGGATCCATTCATTACCTGCATTTGGCAGACAGGTGTTTAGCTATTTCCAGGAGACAAAGGCCTGCTGTATGTACCATCATACGTAGCAGCTACTTAGGAAGACACACACCACCACTCTGAATATTCTGTGAGTAACATGAGACTGTGAAATTGAGAGAGAAATAGACATTGAATTTGTTTCTAAGCATGTGTTACTTTGTTGGAAAGCAGAGCAAAAACATCTGCATCCCTTGCAAGTGTGCCTGAACCAGTGAGTTCCAGTGTCAGAGAAGAAATATTTCATTTGAATCTACAGGATGAATCCCATACTTTATTTTTTTGCACACTTTCATAATGCAAAGGACCCAGTTCCTCAGAAACAGAGTATCACAGTATCACTGAGATTGAAAAGAACATCTGGAAGTCATCTTGTCCAACCCTGTGCTTCAAGCAGGGACACCAGGAGCCAGTTGTGCAGGACAATGTCCAAGCTACTTTTGAATATCTCCAAGACTTCACAACCTCTCTGGAAACCTATGCCAGTGCTCGGTCACCCTCATAATAAAAAATTGTCTGTTGATATTCAGAGGAAACCTCCTGTGTTTGAGTGTGTGCCCAGTGTCTGCCTTGTTTCAGAGGCAATCCTCTGGTCCTGTCACTATTCAGCACTGCGAAGAACCTGGCTGTGTTCTCTTTGTACTCTTCCTTCAGGTATTTGATACGCATTGATTTTTGCACCCTCCTGAGCCTTCTCTTCTCCAGACTGAACAGTCCCAGATCTATCAGCCTTTTGTCTTATCAGAGATGCTCCAGTGTCCTCATCATCTTCCTGGCCCTTAACAGGAGTCTCTGCAGTAGGTCTGTGTCTCTCTTGTACTAGAGAGCCCAGAACTGGACCCAGCACTGTGGATGTGGCTTCATCAGAGTTGAGTGGAAGGGAGGGATCACATCCTGCTGGCAATACTTTGTCCAAAGCAGACCAGGATATCAATCACCTTTGCAGGAAGGACACAGCGCTGGCTCACGTTCAGTTTGGTGTTCAAAAGAACACCCAGGTCCTTTTCTGCAGCACTCCTTTCCAGATGGGGGATCTGCAGCATATACTGCTATGTGGAATTGTTCCTTACTACGTGCAGGACTCAGCACTTTCCATTGCTGAACTTCACAGGGTTCCTGTCAGCTCATTTGTCCAGTTCGTGGAGGTCCCTCTGGATGGCAGCGCTACACTCTGGTTTGTCAACCACTCCTCCACGTTGTTTGTCACCAGTAGACTTGCTGAGGGTACACACTCTGTCTCATCATCGAGACCATTATTGAAGACCTTGAACAGGGTTGGTCACTGTATTCCAGTGATACTGTATTCCAGTCACTGTATTGACCTCTGGGGTACATCATTGGTTATTGGCCTCCAGCTAGACTTGTACCACTGAACACCACCCTCTGGGGCCACCACTCAGACAATTTTCAGCCCACTTTGTTATTTGCTCATCTAGTCTGTACTTAATCAGCTTTTCTATCAAGACCTTACGGGCGGACAGTGTCAAAGGCCTTATGAAGTCAAGGCAGACAATGTCCAATGCTCTCTCTTCACCTATCAAGCCAGTCACTTCATCGTGGAATGGTATCAGCAGGTCAGTCAAGCATGACTTCCCCTTGGTGGATCCATACTTAGTTCTTCTGACTGTTTTCTGGTATTTCATTTAATTGAAAAATTTTTTTGGGATTAGTTGTTCCATCACCATCCCAGGCACTGAGATAAAGATGGTAGGCTTCTTCTCACCCTTTTTGAAGATAGAGTGACATTTGCTTTCCTCCCATCTTCATGCACTTCTCCCAGTCGCCATGATCATTCAAGGATTGTCAAGAATTTCCTCACAATGACATTTTCCTGCTCTTTCAGGACTGATGGGTGCATCCTGTCAGGGTCCACGGACTTACATACATTCAATTTGCTTAATTATTTCCTGATCTGATTCTCTTCCACCAGGGGTACTTCCAAACTTTCTACATGGTCTTTGAGGCTTAGATTCCTAAAGACTGGGCTTGCTAGTGAAGAATGATATGAAGGTGGCATTCAGGATCTCAGTCCTTTTGATGTCCTCTGTCATCAGGTCCCTTGGATCCAAATTCTATTTAGTTTTCTTTTTGCTACTTATATACTTATAGAAGCCCTTGCTATCTTTGAAATCTCTGGTCAGGTTCAATTCCAGATAAGCTTTGGTTTTCCTGAGTGCTTCCTTGACATTGTCTTTATATTCCTACTAGGCTAACTCTCCCTGCTCTCACCCTCTGTATGCTTCCTTCTTATGTCTGAGTGTTTTCAGGAGTTCCATGTTCCCCCACAGAGGTGTCCTGGCATTTTGTTCTTATTTCCTGCTCCTTGGGATGGGCCACTCTTGCATGGACAAGACAAACTTTTGAAATCTAACAGCTTTCTTGGGCCCCTCTTCTCTCCAGGGTCTTATCCCGTGGTAGTCTACTGAGCAGATCACTGAAGAGACCGAAATCTGACCCTCTGAAGTCCAGTGCTGTGATCTTGCTTTTTGCTCTGCTCCCTCCTCTCAGAATCCTGAACTCCACTGTCTCTTGGCCATTGTAGTTAAGTCTGCCTTCAAACTTCACATCTCCAACAAGCCCTTCCTTGTTTGTGAGCCTGAGAACCTCCAAAACACTCCTCCTTTCTGGCCCATCTATTACTTGGATCAGGAAGTTGTCTCTGATGTGTTCCAAAAACCTCCTGGATTGCTTATGTCGTGCTGTGCTATCCCTCCAGCAGATGTGGTGGTTGAAGTTCCCCACAGAGACAAGGACCTGAAAACATGAACCTGCTTTTAGCTGACTCTAGAAGGCCTCAACAACTTGTTCTTGCTGAGCAGATGGCCTGTGTCACTGCAGTGTCACTCATACCTGTCATCACTGTAATCTTTTCCCATAAGCTCTCAGTTGCTTTATCACCCACCCCAAGGTAGAGCACTATGCATTCCAGCTGGGCAAATGGAAACTTCACCTCCCAGTCTGATTCTTCCCAAAGAGCTTTACAAGGAAAAAGCTCGTATAGAAATTCATGCAGTGGTTTCAGGTGATGGGTTAGAGGTTTGTTCTTTTCTTGGGGGGGGGTGGAGTGTTCATTTTGATTTTGGTGATTGTTTTTTGGGGTTTGTTTGTTTGCTTGTGGGGGGGGTGGCAAATAAATTTTAGTTGATTTATTAACCCAATATAAAGATATTCTTACAGTAGGAAGGACTACGCACAGACACAAATTATGAACACAAAAAATTAAAGCCAAGAATACTAATTTTAGATGTGTTTGCCACTTGCTTTAAAAAGAGCTGTGGGTAGTTGGAAGTTTAGATTTCCAAGATCTGTTTTCATACTGTAATCTCAAAGGTCTTTTTTTTTCCTGTGCAACTAATCTCCATGTTATTTTTTTTCTGACAAATGGTAAATACCAAACTATATATTTCTCCTTTGTAGGAAAAATGGTACATATTTTTCATGTAGACATAATTCTCCACACTTACGACAGTAGCAAACTCAGAATGCATTTTAATAGAGAAAATGAAGGATTGTGAAAAATTGGGCACAGTTTCACTGCACAAGAATCACAGTTTCACTTCTATATGAAATAAGAAGTCTGAAACAGTTTCAGCAGTTTTGAAAGTTTCCTCATCCTTTTTTGAAAAAAGAAAAAGAATTCTATTATTTACTTTCGATGAAATGAATAAATCAATATGCAATGCAGAGAAAGATCTGAATTATTTCTCCAGTCTCAAAGGTTTCTAATTTAAATATTGGTCAAACCATCTATGAAGCTATTTTGAGTATTTTTACTGCAGTTATGAAATGTACATAACTCATCTCAAAATTATGACATACTGTGGCTCAAGTAACTGTGCAATTATTCAACTTTTTTTTTCTATTTATTTGCAGTCAATAAATGCCTTTACTAAGGCAGAAAATGTGCATTAATATAGCACAAACAATGCTGCAATGCAAGTGCAAACCATCAGAAAAGAATATTAAAACAAGCTCAATAGTCCTTAACTCAATCAGGTTAAAACTATATTGCTAAATTTATATACAAAGGGATTTGTTTCAGGAATTAATGCAGCAATACCATTTTGCATGATAACAATATGATTAATTTTAATATTGAGCATGGTTTTTTCCAAATGCAGAAACTGAAAGTTTCATAGATAACAAGTATATTAGAGAAGACTGGAATCTTAGAGAGTGAAGTTACTTGATATATGATTGTACAATTTGAATTGGTTTTTTGTATTGGTTGGTTGGAGTTTTTGTATTTATGAAAGACAGAAATATTAATTTAGTGAGTTTATGAGGTCTTCTTGTTTTACCTAGCATATACAGGAGATTGCATAGATAGCAAAATTTAAAAATCCATAAAAATACAATGGTTGTTAATAGACCAAAGCTTTCCAAATAATACTGTATTTACCACTTCAGCTGAAAGGTGTTCTGACAGAAGATAAAAGAGCCCTCTTCATCTTGCCTACCTCAGAGGCAACAGTTCTAACAACAGAGAAATGAATGCAATAAAAACTCATTGTGGGAACCTCATGCCATTCTAGAAGTGTCAGTGGATAGTGCATTTCAAAAGCAACACAGTTTAAAATCTTTGTATGACCATACTTAAGATCTGAAGGCTCAGCTTCTCATTAGTGAGTTTAAACAACTAAATTAATTATCATATTTTCACTCACTTCAAGTATTAGAATGTGGAAGATTGAGGTAAAAACTGTTTGGGGTGTACAAAGTTGTCAACTTGATTCTATTTTTAAGTTTAAGAAATAAAATTAAACTAAATATTTTCGGACATTCACATCTACCATACACATGCAACTACATTCAATTATTGCTGCCTGATAGTGTTCACAATTTAAGCTTTTTTATAATTATAACATCAGCCCTGATTCAATAGATTTAAACTGAGATCACTACACAGATGAACTCATCTCCAGTTTTCTGACTGTATCTTCACAAAAAACACCATCATGTAAAAATTAATATCTAAAAATTTCTTCTGTTTTTCTTCGGGTGATCTTTTTGTGTTGCGTTCAGTAAAAATGAAAATGCCCTGTTTGACTTTTTTGCTTTAGTGTTTTCTATTTACTACTTAATATGGAATAGGTTTTTGTGAGACCAACTTTTATTTATATACAAAATGCATTAAAGGTTTTCATAACTAACATATTTTTTCTTTTGTTCTAGTGTTTATGTGATCATATATAATGAACAAGAGTTACTGTCTGATAAGTTGATTTACTGTTTTTCTAAAATGAAGAATTTCTTGCATTTCATTGGTTTTGTACTTTTTGAAATAAAATTAGAATAAAACAAAACACGTAGTAACTAGATGTAAGAGAGGATCTGTTTCTTTAGATATCGATAATTATGAAGAATTTAAATGCCATTTTATAATTCTAAGGTGTTTAAATGATCTTCACAATAAAAAATAAGAAAAATAAATTATGAGAATTCAGAATAGCACATATCATTTTATCAGCATTTTATCCATATTTTGCAAGTAAATGAAAATCATTAGGAGAGCAATCTGATGGTATATGATTTTGATATGCTAAACTCAAAATGAGTGATTTTGTGATAGCACAGACATGAGATATAATTTGATTTCTATGTTTATCTTTAGGATGATAGTTATAGGTACAATACACAGCTTTTTTTGGTATTTCTGCCCCATTTAACTGTCATAAAATCATTAATTTTCACAGTCTTTCAGCAGCTTCAGTGTAAAATATGATTTTGTGTTTGTAGCCCTATGGTCAAGTTCATAGCTCCTCTTCTCTCATACTCTTTCTTTTCAGAGGCACTTCTGATGATTTCAAAATTGATAAAATCTTACTGTGCTGGTAGAGGAAATAGGATCTGAAGTCCAAAATCATCTTCTGTGACTGTGTAAAAGAACAATCCTCTGCCACATGTAGGCTATTAAGGGAAAAAAATATTTTTTGTCTTATTTTCACCATGTTCATACAGCGCAGAAGTAATTTACCTCAGAAAGAATATTTTAATAATACTTTTTTTTTTCTAGTGTTTACCATGGCATGCATGAACAGTGATCAGTCATTTCAGCAATTCTGTAATATAGGCCCTAAATTGAAAGTAGGAATAAGAGAATAGGAAAATATCTTTTAAAATGACCCTTGAAGAGGGCAAACACTATTTTAGCCAGGTGTGTTTGGTAAATCCCATGCCAGAACATTTAATTTCTCTTCATCACTAGAGTCTTCAAACTGCTTTGTCATTTTCATTTTCACACTTTTTAATTGCTTTTGTTATGAAATTTGTCCTTTCCACCTTCTCCAGTCCCTTCGTGTGTGCTTTTTGTCTGTGTTGAACTTGGCTTAGAACTTGAGTGTTATAAAAGGGCAAATCATAAAAGAGAAGCTTGGGCAACAACCTCTGGCAGAGATTCTGTTTAAATAGGCTGTAGAGACTTGTGAGATGTCATGAGATAGAAGTGTAGTACTCCTAAAAATATGGCTAGTAGATAGAACAAATGAATTTTTCTTAATATGTAAAGGCAGTTCCGAGTGAAAGCAAAGACAAAGAGCCAGGCTCTCGAGTTAAATGATCTGCATGAGCAGGCAAAGGAACACTAGAATGTTATCAGACAGGTACTAGAAGTCATAGAAGACAGCATTACTTTAAAAAGCTGAAAATGCCAATGTTCCCAATCTTTTTATCACCATGTCCTTCATTTAAGAAATTATTGTTAATTATTTTTAATAGCTTTCTCCTTCACTTGTTTATAGAGTTTCCAGCCTTCTCTATTGTCTCCACTGTAGTACAGAGATAAAAGAAGGCACAGCTACTAGCGTCTAATTGTGTTTACATATAACCCACATCTTATAATAATTCTTCATTGCTTTTCTTACCCATCATCACCTTGCTAATTCCATACTTCAGAATCGTTGAGAGACCAAATATGCTGTACATCCGAAACTCCCACTGCTGCAGTTGATAGGAACTGCAGTGTGTCTCAAATACTACTTACCTAAAACGTCTGCAGGGTACCTCAAATAGACTGGTGAACTGCTGTTTAATGTTCAGGTCTGGAAATACTGATATATATTTTTATGGCTTTAATCAAGTCAATGTGGTAGCACTCCCATGAGTAGAGTCAGTGAATATGGATGAGTGGAGTTATAGGGACTGACTTTTTTGCCCTAACATTTTCCATACAAATGATTTCTCTTGAAGAGATTAGTCAGTCTTCTAGAGGTAGGAATTATCAGAGATCATGCGCTGCTGTCCTCCACAGAATTTCTGTACTGTATGAATCAAAAAATAAGGTATGGAAGGAAATGAGATTCGTATTTTACAGTTTGGGATCACCAAGCATATAGGTTCAAATCTTTACAATGAAATTTTTATATGAAGCAGTACTGATACTACAGGCTAAATAAAAAAGCTAAAGCAAAATCAACTGCTCTAGAACTGTCTTTCTAAGCATCCTATGTGGACGTTATCTATGCAGCAAAATGGAAAGTTAGTTGGCAGTTTTGCTTTTGTGTTCCCAACTATTTACACAAAGGCTGTTTGGTTTGCTTTTTAGAAAAACACTCCCTGCAGGGTATCAGTGAAAAACATATGTTCAATAAAAGATGTTTTTACAAGAAAACTGTACTTTTTCACTTAGAAGTTGTTACTAAGGAAATAAAAAAAAAAAACCTTCAAAGTTACTCCATGAACAAATATAAACATGCAATGCCTTCTTTTGAGGAAAGCTTGCAATGATCATTATCATCCTTATAAATAAGCATGTTTATTTAAATTTACAGTAACTAGTCAAGAAAAATATCAAAGTGTAATGTTGTGTTCATTAGCCAAATTTACCAAGCTGGCAATGGTGAGTTTAAGGACAGCCTTGGATCATCACTGTTTCGTAATCAACGCTACAAAAATTGGTGGCTTTAAGCCTCACCGACATTCCTCTGAGATGCACTTCCCTTGCTGGATTCCTGAGGCATGTGGACAAGCAGAGGCTGGCATTTCTCTTTCTGTCCGTGTGAATGGATGCATAGATCTACTTGTCATTACATTAGGAAATAAATGAAGCAGGTGACAATAAATCTAATTCAGTACCAACACTGGATATGAATTGGGATTAAATTCGAAATTTTGATCCTGGAAAACCATTCTCTATCACCAAGCCCTCTAGTATAGGACTCTATATCTCCACTTCAGATCAGACTTTAATGACAAATAATCCCACTTGAACTTTCTACAACCTCGTGACTTTTATATTTGTGGCTTATTCTCACAAGCAATTCCCATTAAATATAACTAACCTTAAAAATATTTCACCTATTTCCATGACTTTTAATTTAGAAGTTTCACAGTCAATTTGTATTACAATGACTTATTGTTCAGCTGCTGAAATTCAGTAATTTAATTAATTTACGTAACTTAATCTTGGGTTATACCAAGATCATCATACCTGTCATCATTCTTTAATTTTTTTCAATGTATAAAATGCATAACAAAGGCTTTACACAGCATATTACTGCATAGAGGGACATTAATCAAATGAGATAATATACAAGTTAAGGATAAAAAAGTAAAGAAACTCTGTGAATTAGCAAAAATATTTTCACACAACTTTTTTTGTTTGTTTGTTTGGGGGTTTTTTGAGGTTTTTTTGGAGGGTTCTTGGTTTTTTTGTTTGTTTGGGTTTGGGGGGTTTTTGAGGGGTTTTGTTTGGTTGGTTGGTTGGTTTTTTCCTAATTTTGCTTCATTCTGCTTCACAGGATCTCTGAGGAACGTTAAAAGTGATAAGGATAGAAAAGCATTTGTTTCCTGATAATTATATTTAAGTAGCCTAGGCTGGTACTTTGTAAAGAACTTTCGCTACCAAGTGTCTTTTGGCTCAGTGGTTGAAGGGGAAATATACACATATTATATGTTTTGGGTACTCTTCTGTAACTTTTCTACTCTTTCAGAAACGACACAGGCATGTATAGAAGGCTGAGACCCCCAAATCCAGTCAACAGGCTTTATTTTCAGCAGCAGCAGAGCTTGCCTTTATTTTCAGCTCTGATCTGGACAAGGCACTATTTGTATTACTCACTTCCTTGGGAAGTATTAAGTTAATGACAATTCTTCTGGCCTGTTTTCTTTCTCACAAAGCTGATAATTGAGACCAACTGATTTTGCAGCTCGTGCATTTCCAGAAGGAGTGGAGGAAAAGGAGTCTTTGGAGGTCTCATTTTCAGTATTAATACCTGTTTTTACATATCTGATTGAAAGTGCAAAACCTTGTGTTATGATACTGTTGTAAATAACAGTGATCTAGAATCCTCCTCTTTTTTTATTCTCTCTTTTTTTTTTAGCTGACACACTATAACTAGTCTAGCTACAACATGTCTAGTAGAATCCTGCTATGATTTTTGAGTTTGAAAAATAATTGAACACTAGAAGCAGCAGGGTACAAGCTTATCATTAAGCAATGTACTCAATTTTTTTCTAGGACATCCTGGCATTAGATCCTGACATTAACATGACTGTGAGTTACCTATGTGACCTCTTTTTCCGATCTCTGTTTGCTCTTTAGCATCTCTAACAAGGTTGGACTTTTAGTTAGTTGCATAATATCAAACTATCATTGAGATAAAAATCATCATCTTACGAATAATTATAAACCTGTGCCTAAATTGTTTGTTTAAAAAATTTTGGGAAAGCAGGAACTTCTTTTAACTTTAAAGACAAAGGTAGGTTTACCATAAGTTTTCTAATGAGTGTTTTGCCCTAGCTGGCTATGCAATTTTTCTGAATGAAATGGTGAAATCCTTTTGAACTTCCCTCACCAACAGTACCATCTCTGAAGGAGCATAACAAAAGTCCTTCAGTTTTCTGAAAGCAAAAAAGAGGGAAAAAAGCAGTCTCTCAGCATAAGTTTTTCAAAGAAGTAGTCTGTTTTACATCACATTTCCAGTTCTTTCTTTTGCAGGTAATAAAGGCTCAAAAAGCACTCTTAAAAGAAATTGCATCCAGCTAAAAAAATCTATAGCTTCTTCAAGTCAGACACTGTTAGGCTAAGATACTTCCCAAAAATAAAAACTGTGGTTTAAAATTGGATTCAATTTTTAGTTACAAAAAACCCCCAGGATTCTACTCCAGTGGGAACAAATTTAAATTTTCCTACCTGGCATGCATGCTTCTGCATTCACAAAACTATTTACTGCTCTTTATCCTTGATCTCGTTTGGTGGGGAGGAGGGAAAGGGAGAAAATATGTTGTCTTATACAAAACATGTGCTCCAGAAAACTCATTTTAGATTCGTAAAATCATAGAGGGGTTTGGGTTGGAAGAGACATTAAAGATCATCTAGTTCCAACCTCCCTGCCCTAGGCAGTGACACCTTCCATAACACTAGGTTGCTCAGTGCCCTATGCAATCTGTCCCCGTGGTCTACATGGACCCTTCTCTTCTCCAGGCTGAACAACTCCGGTTGTCTCAGCCTATCTTCACAGGAGAAGTGCTGTCTGCAAACTTGCTGGGGACGTACTTGATCCCACAGTCTGTTTCACTGATGAAGATACTGAAGAGCATCAGTCCCAAGACAGAGCCCTGAGTGACACCACTCGTCACCGGCCTTCACCTGGACATAAAATCATTGACTATAACTCTCTGCCTATGTCCATCCAGACAATTCCTTATCCACTGAATAGTCCACCTTTCAAATCCATGCATCTTCAATTTGCAGATAAGGATGTCATGTGGGATCATGTCGAAGGGCTTATAGAAATCTAGGTAGAGACACCAAGTGGTCTTCCCTTGTTGACCATTGCTGTCACTCTACCATAGATAGCTACCAGACTGGTCAGGAACGATTTGCCCTTTGTGAAGCCATGCTGGCTGTCTTGGATCACCTCCTTTTCTTGGATAGGCCTTAACATTGCTTCCATGAGGATCTGCTCCACTATCTTCCCAGGAACAGCGCTGAGGCTTACCAGTCTGTAGTTTCCTGGTTCTTTCTTTTCTCTCCTTTTTAAAAATGAGAGTGAAGTTCCACTTTTTCCAGTGAGCAGGACTTCGTAAGATGGCCATGAACTTTCAAATTTGATGGAGACTGGCTTGGCACAGGACCCTGGGATGCACCTCATTAGATCCCACAGACTTGTGGCTATTTGGTTTCAGATAAGGTGGTTATTAAGTGGTTCCAAACCTGCTCTTCACTCTCAGTGGAAGGGACTCTGCTCCCCCAAGCCCCACCTAGAGGTTCAGAGAAGCCTCTGAAGACTCACTGAGTACCTCAGTCTTCTCCATATCTGCTGATACCATTTCACCCTTTGATTTTTAAGGGGGAGTCACTCTCCTTGGCCTTTCTTTTCTGACTTATAGAATACTTTCTTGAATCTGCTTCACATTTCCTGCCAAGTCCCATTCCATCTGTGCCTTGGCTTTCCTGACACCATCCCTACACATCCAAACCATATTCCTGTTCTTTTCCCAGGTCACATATCCCTACTTCCACTGGCTGTGCATTTCCTTATTACTTCTCAGTGTGAGGAGCATATCCTTGATCAGCCATGCCTGTTTCTGGCTTACCTACACACTGGGACAGAGAACTCTTACTCTCTAAGAAGAATGACCCGAAAGAGTTGCCAGTTCTCGTCAGCCTCTCTGTCCCTCAGGACAGTTTCCCAGTTGATCTCATCCACTAATTCTTTAAACAACTGGAGGCTTGCTCTTCTAAACCAGTAAAGCTGGAATAATGGCGCCGTGGTCTAGGACTAAGACTCACAAACGAAACAAGCTCAGCTGTGTGGTCTAAAAATCCAAAAATTATACCAGGTCAAGAAACAGAAGCCTAGCTCAAAGGCCGTTTTGCAGGGCAGGAAGCTAAGGTTCATCATAAGATTAAAGATTTATCACATATCTGGGAATGAAAGCTGAACTGAATAGAGATAGGAAGATTAAATGTATTTTGTGTGCAAAACCTGTAAAATCTAGCTGTCATTGCAAAGATAGTGGACAATTTGGAATGAGAGATGGAAACTTCTCAGCTTTATCATAGACAGGATATCTGAAAACACAATGTCCACAAATCAGAAAGAATTCTCATGCACTTTTGAGAGTGGGCACTGTGATAGACAGGAATTTGGAAGTTACTTAACTCTGGCCGTAAATTACAAATTCCCTGGTTTAAACCTGTGTTTTTACTTAAGTGATCATTTGGAATGTGTTTGCTTTGCATCTACTGTGACAGGTTTGTTAGAGAGCAGTTACTGAGCTCGAACCAGTAAACACTTCTTCATTCACAGTGAACACAGGAAATGCATTTCTTTCTGTTGTATCAATGTCTTCTAAAGGTGCTGACAAGGACATTATTTTACTGAGTACAAAAATCACAAAGGATGCAAGATAATAAAAATTACAAAAAAGTTAAAAGAATAGCCAGTCACAGCTGCTATTCTTCTCAAAGTAACATGAAAAAGCCCTTCAGCACTTCAGAACTGCATGATTTAAAAAGAATGCATGAATATATAAATATCATCCTTAGTCTTCTTTTGTTAATCATGTTTCCCTTAAATACCAAAGGTATATTAAATGAGTTCTGTCTACATAGAATGAGCTTTGTTCTCATTTACTCTACTGTGTTCTTACTTCTCACACAATGAAAATGAGTATCTTTGAGAAGATGCAGATTACCCCATGTTTTCCCTCATGATTCATGGATTAGGTTATAGGCTTGCCTTCCATTTGGTTTGCATGTTGTATGCTCATTTACAGCAGCGTGCAATGAGAGTCAAGTAAATTTGCCTGTCAACAATGTACACTCACATCAGAGAAACAGAATTTCAACTGAATATTAAGAGTCTGAGAAATGTAATAAACTTTTAATTTACCTGGCAATAACCAGAAATGGAAACAAAATATTAGCTGATGGTAGATAGACATTAAATCAATAGGGGAAATTAATTCCTGGAACAAGTTTTAGAAAAATACAATTACTTATAATTTATATTCTATGTGTTTATATAATTTCTCTAAGACTTTTTCAGATACAGCTCCCTGACAAACTTGACAGCAATTTTCTCACTGGCTCTGAAGATTCATCAGGAAAAGAACCAGGTTCCGACCTGACAGACCATCTCACAGGTTCTTATATCTTCTTTTCAAATTTATTCACACTGGCCAGTAGTTCATTCCATGGCTTGTAAAAACTGTTCTTTGAGAGAGCTGCTCAAGAGGGGTCAGCAAAATCTAGACCCCTGATTCTCCTGTGTTCTAATGAAAACTGCTTAGTTACATCATTATGTAAGCAGCGCAATGAAGAGAAGGGAGAGAAAATTATATAGTATAATGAGTGTTTGGGGGTATGTGTTTGACTTTTACTGTTTTAAGTTTTCTGACAATTTGCCAGAGTGGCTCATAAATTAACAAGACAAAGACAAAGTTAAAGACAGATAGTGTCCAGTTTTGTAAGTTGCATAATCTTGGTTCAGTCTCTAGAAATTTACTTTTTTCCTCTGAATGATAGGGACTGCCTTTGGGCAACATATAGCTCTGTGAAACTCGGAGTGTGTGAAAGGACTGCTGAGGACTCTAGTAACCATTATACAGCATAATTTCTACAGTATCTACTAATGTGTTAAATTTGATAGTCTGCATTTGGTTGTTGTAGAGGAATTCTTCCCTCCACACACGTATACTCCCCATTTAAATTGTCTTCAAATCAATGTGTCTCTTTGAACCAGTTTCCTTTAGGCATTATTTATCTCAGAGCAGGAGATGGAGGTGGATCAATAGAGCTTTCTCATCAGTCTCCATATTTTTGGAAAAGCACACTGGATTGCTGTTGGAAAATGAGAAAGGAAAGGAAGAATGCACTTCCCTTAGAAGTTCGCCGTGCTGTTGTTTTCCCAATGCAACAGCAAATTATTGTAACACATCATGCAAAAGTAAATTTTCAGTTTTGAAATTTACAAGGCATTTAGGTGTGTACAAAGCCAGAAAGAATAGTCTCCATTATTTTTGTTCTTACAAGGATGCCTATAACTTGTTATTCAATTAACTATTGGATAACTTGGAAAATTCTAATTCTATTCTTTATTTTAAAAATTCTAAAGATTTAATTGGGATGACTATACAGAAGTAGTAAAGCAAAACTCTGAGTCTTTTTTTTTCTTCCTTCTTGAAGCAAACTTAAGGCACACACTTTATTTCCTGATTTGAGTGTCATAGAACTGAGGCATTCATGAACAAGCATGAGCATAGACAGAGGTACCGGAGATAAATCTGAAGATTATCCAGTTGATAATAATGGATTAATTCTCAAAACTGGCACAGTATAACAAGAATGTTATATCTTCAACTTACTCATAGCAAGAGCATTTCTCCTTCATCAGCAATAATATAAAGCATGAATTATCTCTGTGTATGAATGAGAAGGACTTAAGAGCTGTCTTACAAACCTCAATAAAAATTTTACTTCTGTGACAAGGGAGAAAAAATTTATCAATCTTTGTTAACTATTTTGAATTGAGTAAACCCTAGAGAAAATTTTTTATTTACAATGGAAGAGTTGTATCTATGCTTTAGAGGGTCTGATCATCTACACAGTTTATGTTTCTTCTTATGACAGCACAAACAATAATATATTACAAATGTTTATATATTGTTACAACTGAATATATGTTCATGTATTTCAGTTAAGAGATTAGAGATTGCTCTGACAGGAGTGTTTAGAAGACTGATAAATCAAGCTGCTTTCAAACTTCAAGAACAAAACTTTAATAGATTCATTCATTTGTTACCAGCACACTGCATGATAATGGTTTTCTCCTACGCATTAATAACCATTACCACTATGAACTCACATAAGTTAACAGCTATGTCTGAAGTTAGTGGTGAGTACACTGTGTCCCAGAGGTGATGTTGTGTAGTTTGCAATGAGTGCCATGTTCCTTGGTGATACTGAGCTGCCAAGGTCAGGGTGACCAGCCTGGACAGCCCTTTGGTGAGACAAATCAGAGAGGAGATTCCTGTCTTCTCCATCCTTGATCATCACTGTGGATGTTTTAGCCTTCTTGCTCCCCCTTTCCTCATCAACCAGGGTTTTTTTATTGCTGCTGATTTTCCCATTCATCCTTCTGGGGTATTTGGCAGGAAGTTCTGCCTATTGGCAGTCCCTTCTCCCTGTCTTGTTCTTTATCTTGCAGATTCTTGGTTGTATTCTCACTTGAGCATCACCAATCCTTCTTAGCCCCAGTAGTGTTTACAATGATCCCATGTTTACATAAAATGTTTATACATGGTGTCTGTCTGTGCTATCACTGCATTACAAAACATTTACATGTTGCTGGTAACATTATTTTGGTACACTTATATTAGTTGTGATTGTACCGTGATTAAAACACATAGCTTTTATAGGTGGTACAGTCTACTTCAAATACTACCAAGGAATTGCAGATTACAAGATGCTTTGCATCCTTGAAACACCCTTACATTGTGCATTACGTTGCTGTTACCTATGAAATTGCAAAGGTTTTGTGCAATATGTCAGTGTGAAAATGTGTAGCTCTATTTATAAACATTCAGCTTGCCAATAATTGCCAATTATAGAATGGAGTGGAAATTAATTTATGGCCCTGATTACTTCCTAGAGAGGTACCATGATATATTAGACTATCCAAACAACATGTACATTGGCAATTACTCTATAAACAAAGAAAGGATAAGAAGATTTAAAATACAATCTTGAGTAGTTAACATGATTAAAAAATGGTCTAAAGATATTTAAAACAAAAAAGGAAAGGATGATGTTGTATATTGCTGCAAGTGTTAGAAAGGATTGAGATGTGATTTTTTTTCACACTGACATAATTCTACATTCTGTGGAATGTAAAGATTGAATAAAATAACCCAAGTATATTAGCATCTGCTATTATTATTAATTTGTCACTTCTACATATATTTTATCATTTAGGTTTCATCCTAATTTCTGCTTCTGAGGAGTATTATCTCTGTGATAAAAGATCTTTAAACATGTGATATTCTTTAATTAACTTACAACCCCAGTGAAAAGTAGGAAAGAACTATGCATATTTTACAAGATATGATACTGATACCAGTTGAGGGTTTTTGTCTGAAGAAGGGTTTTTATAAAGTTATGAAAAATGTAGTTGTGTTGATTTTCTACAGCATTTTGCATTTGGAACTCATTTTCATATTTAATGAGTTGTTTGTGTTTTAATTAATTGCTAGTAAATATGGCTCTCTGTTAATTTCTCACATTTATTTCTGTTCTTCTTTCTTCAATGTTTCCAAGAAGACGAAGTAAAAATACACACACCCTTAAAACAAGAAAAATAGGTATATTATTACACCTCTTTACTTCATACAGCTGATGAAGTCTGCCACTGGCATGACAAAGTATGTCGTACCAGAATTTCTGTCAAAATTTCAAGATTAAAAAAATGAATAGTTCAGATAAAATATGCATATGTAGAGTTCTTAATCTAGACAAGAGAAATAGGAAGTACTATATATTTCATATGATGATAAGAAGGAGATGAAAAAAATGCCATTTTGTCTATTTTCTCAGTTCATTTGTTTATTTTACAACAGTTAGCATTAAGTGAAAAATTATTTTACTGTTTTCATATATTATTACTATAAGCTTTCCTGGAGAAGCTCTAAAGTACCACTTAAGTAGAGTTTATCATAACTGAAGAAGAATACTGTTTTAAAATACTCCAATTAAAAAGCCAAAAGCAATCAATAGAATTTCTTTAAATGGCGTGCACTTTAGACTAACAGTGATTCATTAATAATTTGAGATGCTTCTGTGGTCTAAAATTAACTCAATCCCCTGTATATATATATTTAAATCCCTGATGAAGCATAAAGAGGTTAAAGGTATGGAAAACATGGGAGCTGAAAGTATCTCTCTATGCAGTAAGGAATCTGTTCTGTGGGAAAGGAAGAGCTTCAGGTTCAAAGACTTTCACATCAGCAACTTTCATGAAACATTAAATTCAGTTCAAATGTATATTTCTGAAAGGAAGAAAAAATACATTGATAGAACCAGCTGCAATGAAATTTTGTTAAACATAATTGAAGCTGGTTTACATAGGAATGCAAACGAAATGGTACGTGGGTTCAAATGCTGTTAGAATTTATATCAGGTGGATACTTCTAACTAAAGTATTTCTTATGTGCTGAAAGTAAGCCAGGAAAAATGTTTATACAACAAAGTTGAGACTTGTGATAAGTACCTTAGATGCTATCCCAAAATGGTACTTCTAATAAGGAGCATCACAACACTAAGATGCACAAATTGCCACCTGCTGTGACATCATTACAGCAAGTACAGGGGTGGTAATTATGGGAATTATAGAAAATAAATGTTGAAGTCCCGCTGTTTCCAAACACCTGCGGATAGGTAGAATGCCTACTCATATTTTCCTTTAAACACAATTTCTGGTTTTGTCTCTGTCTTTAGAAGTAAGCAAACATTGTTGTGTCTAGCTGAAGAAGTCCTATTGAAGCGGCAGACCAGATCAGGAAGCGTGTGGCCACATGCGCTCAGATCCTTACCACGTGAGTTTGAATTAAGCACAGCCTTGAAGATAAGCACACAATGAAGTGCTATTCAGACTGCTGGAAAGTAGCAACATCCACTGTGCACTTTTAATAGTTTTTTCCAGTTATATACACTTAAGATGATGGATTCAATTTCTTATTCAATTCACATAACCCTAGTGAAGAGTGCTTAGTGTTTCCCAAGGTTTGAGGCTTTTCCTGTTACATTAGAATGGGAATGTATAGACACAGGAATCTGGTAAGTAGTATAGCTCAACGAAGGGGCAGGGCTTTTTGGTGAGAGACAAAAATACATTGGGGTTGCTGCATTCGTTTAAAAATCAAAATATATCACATCAAGTTATTTCTGGTGGTTCTAAATGCAAGTGACATTTTGCATGAAGCAATGCATTTTAATTTCTTAATGATAGCGAGAAAATTAGGAAGTTGTGGAAAAATTGGTTTAATGACAAAGTACAAATTAAGTATGTTATAATTAGATATATTGGGGCTGCGTGACAAAGTTTTGGTAGTGGGTGGACTACAGGGATCCTTCTGTGAGAAGCTCACAGAAGTTTCCCTCGTGTCTGACAGAGCCCATGCCAGTGGGCTCCAAGATGGACCTACTGCTGGCCAAGGCGGTGGTAACACATCTGGGATAACATGTATAAGAAGGGTGGGAAAAAAGAAAACTGCACAATTGTAGCCAGAGACCAGTGAGAGCAACAGCCCTGCAGACACCAAAGGCACTGGAGAAGGAGGGGAGGAGCTGCTCCAGGCACCAGAGCTGAGATTCCCCTGCAGCCAGTGGTGCAGACCATGGTGAAGAACCTGCATCCCTACAGCCCAGAGAGGAGCAGAAATCCACCTACAGCCCATGGAGGACCCCACACCAGAGCACATGGATGCCTCAAGGAGGCAGTGACCCCATGGGAAGCCCATGCTGGCACAATCTGTTCCTGAAGGACTGCACCCTGTGGCAGGGACCTATGTTGGAACAGTTCATGAAGAGCAGCAGCTTGTGGGGGCGACTCAGGCAGAAGTTTTGGAGTACTGTCTGCAGTGGAAGGGAACTCATGCTGGAGCAGTGGAAGTGAGTGAGGAGTTCTCCCACTGAGGAAAAGGCAGTGACAGAGATGTGTTATGAACTGACCACAACCCCCACTTCCCATTTACCTGTGCCGCTGGGGAGAAAGAGGTGGAAAATTAGGGCATGAAGTTAAGCCTCGGAAGAAGAGAGGAGTAAGGGGAAGGTTTTTTAAGATTTGTTTTTATTTTCTCATTATCGTACTCTGACTTGATTGGTAAAAAATTACATTAACCTTCCTCACATGGAGCCTGTTTTGCCCATGGCAGTAACTGTTGGCTGATCTCTCTCTATCCTTAACTTGACTCATGAGCCTTTCATTATATTTTTTCTGCTCTATCCAGCTTAGGAAGGGAGTGGTAGAGGGGCTTTGGTGGGCACTGGGTGTTTAGCCAGAGTCAACCCAGCACATTGGACTAGCAACATTTCTCCCTTAATGACTATTTCTTATATAACAAATAATTCTCTTTGTAGCTCACTAGAAAAATTTTAATTTTGGATATTAATTATTAGCTTTTAATATCATTTAAAAACTCATTGCCAATTCAAAGTAAATAAAATTAATTATTATTACTTGTGTAGCTGTTATTAAAAAGCAGAAACAGAAAGAAAAATGGAAGAAGAAATAAATTAAAATATTAATTTTAGAATTTGTGAAATTAGTCAGGAAAATATAAGGAAATAATCTCTTTTATATTTTTTAAATATCAGCTTTTGCTTTGTATTATCTTTTCTGTTTCTGTGTCTCAATACTGATTTTGTTCTACTACTAGATATTTCTCATTTGTTGACCTTTTGACTTATACCCCCTCTAACACAGGAAAACAGATACTGTTTTCTATTTCTGGCTGTGCTAAGCTCAGTCATATACCTGTCTCCTCCTTCCTGGGCATATGAAATTAATTATTGCGTCAACTTCATCTCTTGCATTTTTCTGATCTTGGTGACTTAATTGCTGTTTACACGCACTCTTTACAGTGTAGCGTAGATATTAGATGTAAAATATGTCTTAAAGAGCCCTTTTTAAAGTCCATTCCTTATTGTGAGTTGCAAATCTCCTGTCCTCACACATGCCTTCAAGATTTACTCTTTTTGGTACATATTTCACACAAGAAGTGATGTAACTTACAAATATTCAAAAAAGATTAGCAGAGAATGTTCAAGATGGAACAATATCAAGACTAGAAGATATAATTTCAACCAACTTCATGTTTTTCTCTTGTGTTTGAATTTTTCATGAAAACAGAAGGAAAAAAATGCAGGTCTAGTCCACCTTATTGCAAAGATTTATTTTGGGAAAATGGTATGAATTTTTTTTCTTCTTCAATTAAATTGAATGCAATAAGCAACTATCTTGATGAAGCTACCACCTTACAGTAGGCCTGTCTCCTACCATTATAGAGTTTCACAAAATGACATAAATTTCTGATGATGTAAACTGTCTTTTTTTACCATTTTAATGCCAGCTTATTGTTGGAAATATTGTTTTTAGAACTTACAAGAATGAAAATTCCATAAAGAGAAGATAAAGATGAATTTAGAAGGATCTTACATTCCTGCTTACTGCAGATATGATGGACAAGTCTTTTTTGGGCTGTATTTCCTAAATCTGTAGGCAGATTTTATTAGGAAATTCTAAAATAAATAGAAATAAAATCTCATTAAGAGTGAACTCAAACAATCAACAAAACAGAAAGTAATTCAAGTATTTTTCAATACCTTAAAAATTTCTGGCTTTAATGACAGAGAACTAAGTGTGTTATCTTTTGCTCTCAGATAATGTTTCATGTTGCTTTCGTCTCTTCCTTCCTACTTAGTTGACAGGTCTATAATTGCCCAATATGCCCTTTTAGAAATAAACTTTCAACTTCCTATAGACCATTAAGCTTTTGATTTGTCCCTGATGGCATGCCCTTATTTATCTTCTCCCCAGCTTTTCGTGCAGTGTCTCAACTCTCCTGTAATGACTATGGTAGTACCAACTCATTAGCTACTCGTTTTGCCCATTCTTTGCTCATTATATTGTTTCTGTTTCCCTATAAATGTCCTTGGAATATTAGTTCTGTGTTTTCCCAGCAGAACATTTTTATGTGTGCAGCTGGTGAGCCTCCTTCAGAAAACCTCAAGCTTCCTCTCTGTTGCTGCACTACTCCAAGAGTTTATTCCCTATTTTGACATGAAACAAGTACACACATAAAGGTACTCTGCTGGGGCTGCCTGCTGCCTCTCAACTGGAGATGTAAAAACCCAGCAGGAAAGGAACAACAGCTTCAAATTTCTTTTTGTTGCCCCCAACTGTGCAGGATGTTGCCTTGCTGTTAAATCCAGCTGACTTTCTGGAAGATGTAAATTTACCAAGATCTGAGGGAGCTGTGATCATCCAAGTTCCTGATGCTATGTTCAACAGGAAGTCATACCTATTCTTACCACTTGCCAGTTGTCAGTGTCCTCTGGCTTCTTTCCAGCCCTTCTCACTTATTCTTGCTGACTATGACCAACACTAGGTACATTTTCTTTCTTTTGCTTTCAAAAATCCATTTGATTCCAGTTTGTTCAGGTATTTTGCACAAAGGTGCCATATAATCTGCAAAAGCCCTTCTCTTTTACCAGACCAACTTTCTTGGGTAAATTTTTCATTCATATAAAATTGTCCTATCTATTTATCATGGCTTATATTAAAGCCTTTTCCCCAGGACACAACTGTACATTAAAACTGTTTCTTTAGTTTCAGTTGGGTGTGCTACTTGCAGACATTGAAAACCAGTATGCACTTTAATTTTTGTGAGGTTTTCTTTCTCATTAGGTGATTATTCATCCTATTATTTCTCCTCTAGGTCTTTCTATTTCTGACACCTCATTCTGAAAACACCTCTTGATGTAGCTTTGCACAACATTGCAAGCTACCACACGAATAGCTTTTATTATTATTTAATAATTTCAAAACTGATTCTATGTAGAACTTAAAAGGAATGGGGTAGAATGCCAATTCATACATCAACCACACCCCAATGGAGCAGAGAGTAAATGGAGTAAACAACAACAACAATGAGATTTATCAAATATGTTCTGATACTAGACACATTTGAAAAACTCTAATCCTCCCTTCTCAAGGACTAAGAGGAGTAAATTCGCTGAATCTTCACCACTAATGTTCCTATTTCTTCTGTTGTGTAAGTGTGCATCAAATGGATCTTATTTTAATCTATTTTCTTCCATCCTTGATATGGTTGGACTTTCTGTCTCTGATCAGGTATTCCAAAAATTGTTCTTTAGATAGTATAACTAAATTGAAAGGCCTTGGGAAAGGCTTTGCAGTGTTGATTGTAGGTACTATAAGCCTAAGCATAAGAACTATGGCCAACTTGCTCTTTCCAATAGGATATTTCTATCTTGTGAGCCTAAATGACATAGGAATCATGTTGGTGTCCATTTCACTAGCATACCTATTCAACTGGAAAATAAACACAAGTGTTCTTAGCCCAAATACAATCTTTTCCTCTCTAAGAATCAGAGGGCTAACAAGTGTTCTTTGTCGTAGGTGTAAGCAGTGACATTTTGTCTGCTGCTTTTATTTTGAAAATACTTCCATTTATAATTTCATTTTGTCTAAATTATAGACCTAGGTTTTCAACAAAGTACTTGCAGGTGTCATATCACTGAATCAAAGATGGAATTAAGCAAGTTTTGTTCCTGCTTTGCCCACAGTAGTAATGCAAACCTAGCAGAGTGTACTCAAGAGAGTGACATTTAGAAGACAGCAGGTGGTGCAGAGGACCAGACAGCTGCACTGAATGTCCCTGGATCCTCCTTGGGAATTTGTTCTGTTTCCAATGGGGGGAATGTTTTTAGGACAACCAGGGGTGCATTGGGAATTTATTTTTTTCTTCAATTTCATTCAGAAAATATTGAGGTCATGTGCTCTGAAACAGACTCAGGGAATGAAAGCAGAGAAAGTGGGGATAATAGAGAAATTTTGGACAAAAGCCCAAGAAAGTGTATACCTTGACTGATCTGAAAACCTCCCAAAATTAACCACAAAACCTAAGAAAATTAAATCAAGTGTATAGTTTTGATCTATTTCCTATAAAACCTCTCCTCAATCTGAATGAACTGTGTTTAGAAAGTACTCTAAACCACCACTGATGTGTTCTAATTTGACTCTTAGTAAGACCTCTCCATCAGCACATTCAGGTTGTGCTCTTCACTGAAGTGCTGAATTTGCCCTTCTGATTGGGAAGTGTGACAGCTGAATGCCTCCTTGCTATGTGCTGTCACTGGCAGCTTTTCATAAGCCTCATCTTGAACCAAACATGTCATAGCTTAGAGTTCACCTGTGTACTTGCCACAGAATAGTTCATTTCTGTTTTCCTCACCTGGACAGATAGGCATTTTTTTTCTATATTTATTATGCTACACACATTTCAAAGCTGTACAACAAAAAAAACCCCTACAAATGACAATTTGCTTATCTGCAGAATCTTTACTTCTTGTGATGATGGCACATTACTTTTTATACACTATATTTTCTTATACTGAGTGCATGGTTTGTCTGGTCTTTGCAGATATTCAGAACTGTTTATAACTAAATAATGAGATATTTTTCTTTAAGATGAAGATTATTGATTCTGTGTGGATTTCACAGGTCTAAAGATTTAAAGTAAGAATATTTTGGTGTGAGAATGAATAAAGATTCCAGTCATCAATTGAACCAGAATTTCTTTGACTGTGTAACAGATTGAAAAGGGAAATTACATCCTAAAGCATTGTTCTTTAATTAGCAAGAAAGTTTTGGGTTGGGTTTTGATGGGCCTGTGTTTGTGTGATCTTTTAATCTCCTCCTGTTTGGTGAGCAATCATGTCTCAGATTCATATTCTATTCTGAATTGAGTTTAAGTCCTATATTAAAATTCATTTAATGTACACATTCAGCATGTTTTATAATGAGATCTCTTCCAATAAACAACAAAATGTGTGACTGAAGTACTACTGTTGTGACAAAATGCTAAATTCATGATAAATACCCTTTGCAATATATCATTTCACCATTTTACACTCCAACAGCTTTAACCCAGTTGCTCAAATTGTATGTCAGATGCACGGCATCTTTGTATTCCACTACACTAGAGGCAAGTAAAAATTCTTTTTGACTTTGGTGACAATGGAAATTATCCTCTTGCAAACAGTTTTTTTAGCCACTTGAAAAAACTCTGTAGCATTTTACAAGCATTTCCTGTTAGCTAGACTGGGTACTGGTCATCAGATTTTTTTTTTTTAATTAAGTTATTTCTGTCTGTGTATTTTTATGTGGTATAATTTTGTTTATGTCTAATTTTAGAGGCTCAGGCTGTTTATCTGAAAGCAGCATGTAAAACCTCACCTCAGAGACATCACATACGGGTTAATTAATGCTTCTATTGTGCTTTGAAGTCTATAATGAAAGTCACTGCAGGGGCTGGAATACTGTTATCGTTACTACCACTGTTACTATTTACAGTAATTCACACTATTTTTTCTCTTTGTCTCTAGGAGTTCTTGATCCCTCTTACAAAACAAGCCTAAAAATCACGTATCAGTGATGTGAGCAAGACACATATTTAGTAGCTTTACACCCTACTCATGTGGCTCTTCATCAGTTTGCCACAGGGAAACATCTGTTGCTACATGTCACCTCTCTTGGATCTTACCCTATACAAAGTTTTCTTGTTTTCTGTCTCCTGTATCCACCAATAATACTCTTTATTTTCTCTGGCTCTTTATGATTTAATTTCTAATGCCTTGCATGCATTCTTATAGTCACTTGCTCATTTTTATTAGGTTTTTCATTTTCCTGTCATTTTGTCACTGTTTCACCAGCCATCTGGCCTGCTAATTTTCCTCTGACTTTTAGTACTTTCCTCATCATTGCCTCATGTACATTGGAAAGAAGTGATTACACCCTGCTGTCAAGCTTAGGTTTGTTGTTTTTTTTTTCACCAAGATTGCATCTTTTTTTTTCTCTTGCTTAGCTTTTATTCATGTAGTTCTAGCCACCAGGAAGGAAACAACCAATTTTTCATAGAACACCATGAATTTTATGATTAAAAGAGGAGAAATTTAAAGCAGAAATTATAATAAAGGTTGCATTTTATCTCAAATAAAGTTAAAAGTCTACTTTGTAGAAATCAGCACCCCAGGAATTCCCTGGAAAGTAACTTTAATATTCAATAGAGGTAAACAGTGATTTTAGAGTATGATTTAGAAGACCTATTTCAGACATCAATATCAGCCTGAGCTAACTTCTCTCTGCCGACTGTAGAAATTGTGTAGACTATTAGTTTAGCTGAAAAAACCTGCATTTGGCCTGACGAATCACACACTTGGATTCTGTGTTCAGCTGTGGATACTAAATCTTATCCACAGCTGGTAGAGTGTTCAGTAACAAGTTAGGCCTAGAGTGCATAATATTTTTAAAATCAAGACATATGTTTTAGTAATCAAACTACATTGCCATAGACTTACCATTACTTACTGCATTACCAAAATGTTCAGCCTTTCGTAGTTTTTCAAGTTACTTATTTGTTTCAGAGATGGCAGCTACTTGGAATGCCTCAGCTTTGGCTCACTCAGGCTTTGGCTTGCTGAAGCACATTAGTCATGATTTTAAGAAAGCTGAAAAGACAGTCTCTGCTGATGTTCTATACTCCTGGAAATTAACCTGCAGCTACTTCAAAGTGATCGTCTGAATCTGAAGCAAGCAACATGTCAGTCTGCCCAAATCCCTGTTTGTCATTTGCTTCCATTGACAATGAGAACCCTGATTGATTTCCTGAGGCCATTTTGACATTTTCACACCAAAATAATGTGGTTCTATCTAATGTATTTCTAGTTATTGAAAGACGATACCCTTGGTACTCTCTATTTTCTTAATGTGATCCATTTTAATTGCAAATTGTGATCTTGTCTTTGAAGGAATTAGAAATTGTTGTAAAGACATTTTTCCTATCAAGGTCAAAACCTACTGTATGATAGTGTGTGGCACAGGTGTCAGGTCAGGGACACAAGTCCTAAGGCTAAATAGATACTAAACAGTTGGTGTGAAAGGGATGGAAAATGAGGAACTAGTGCTCCTTCATAGATGCAGCATCCTGTGCTGAACAACACTAAACATTAATTCTTGACAAAACTGGTTGCAGTATCTCACCTGGAATTATGGGTCGCAGCCATCTATGTTGATGCCAGGTGTCTAACTACATTTGCATGGCATAAAACAAAGAGATTGAGGTATTTTTTCCAGTTGGGTTTGGGGTTTTTTGATAGTTATGAGTAAGCTCTGCTAATGCAGCAAGCTATTAGGATGCACACTTATGGCCCAGAGAACACATAATCACGGTACTGTGGTTGAGCCAGCAAAGACAGCAAAAAAAGGCTGGTTTTCTTAGTTGCTGTGCTGTGTGACTGCAGTTGCACAACAACCTGGTCAGAGATGTCACTTTTCTCTTTGTCATAGTTTGCAATACCTTTCTTCTGCAGCATTGTAGCCCAATTTGTTAGGAAGTAGTGACAGGAATTTTGCTGTGAAATACCAGCAAAGTATTCTCAAGGTTCTTACCTGTTCTTTGGGCTGCAGATTGATAGAGAGGTGAAGAGAGAAACATTCATCTAACCAGTAATGGCTACTCCCATCCTATAGTGATTATGGGAGTACTTACTATAGCTGAGGTGTATAAAAATAGTTTATTCAGCTGAGCGTGGGCTGTGTCTCATGAATGGGGTGCTTTGCTTCAAAATTAAGAAAGGTTAAATAAATGAGGGGCAGTAACCAGGTTCTTTCTTTAAGCATCCTTTCTTTCACTTTAAAATCCATCATACAGATTTGTTATTGATATCTGTGATTCCTGGGACAGAAAAAGATAGACACTGTATGTTTTACTGAAGCAGATCTTGAGGAACAGGGACAGTGTGACTCAGGAGGCATTTGTGGGTTGGTTGAAGTTTTTTTGTCATATGACTAAAGTTACTGTTCAGCATTTACCTTGGCATTAAAACCTTGTTCCTGAGGCATTGCTGTGGTTCGAATGCAAGTATATAACAACTTGAACAACTCAGCTTGGTATTTGTCACAAGGATGTAGCTGATGTTCACAACTTGTATTAGTAATTCTGAACTACATCTTGCATTGCTGCCACTGATGTTTGTGACAAGGCATGATACTATTCACTCCTAACTTCAAAATAATTGCCTCTAAAATGTGTTGCTGCTACTCCAAATGTTCCTACAACTGTGCATGTGTATCATCTCACATGCCAGAGGCTGTTTGACTGCTTTCAGTTTATGTGATGATTAGCATTGTTTGATGAGACAGGTCTTTGCTGTTAATGTCATTGAAGCTGGAATTGTTTTTATCTTGGAATTATCCCATGACCAAGATAGATCCTCTAGTGAGTGCTCTTTTTCGATGGCAATTTCCTTACTGCTCACTTCTTTTAAAGAAGTCAAAAAGTGATTTGCTTTTTGTGAAATGTCTCAATAGCTGATTCAATCACTACATTGAAATGAGACAGAAAAATATAAATAAATCAAACAATAATGTAAACCCAGGGGGCAAGAGTGGTATTCATAGTGTGAACAGAAACATCTTTGACACAGTAGGTGAATTCCTAAAGGAGATTGCATTATATATATATCACTGAGAATGTCTATAATGTTTCCTTTATTCATATATTACCAGTTGCTGAAACACTTATGTGAGTACTAGGACTGATCCTGCGAAATTGCTGGTTTTTATCAGTATTTGAAAATTATCTAGTTCTGTTTACTTATTAATAAAAAATTAACAAGAATTAATTATTATAACATTCAATTTCTTTTTAGAATTTGGAAATATATTTGCTACCCACAGCTGTGAATAATTCAATGCAATCCTTTTTGGATATATTTTTTTAAGTAGATATATATGACTCTGAAGTATATTTTTTCTTAAAGCATACATTTCTTCAAATGATAGACATATTCCTGCTAGGGAAATAATAAAAGTGCATATTAGATACTGCCAGTATAACTAAAGCATGTTACTCTCTATATTGTCACCTTTATTCCACATCTCATTATATCCAAGTGTCTAAATTAGCTTGCCACCTTTGTATTTTTTTTTTTGTATGATGGCATTTCTGGTGATCTTAGTACTGAGCAGAAACTGTGTCAGCTGCTATCTGTAAGATATCAGCTAAATTAACACTAAGTTAACTTTTTATGTAATTTTTTACATCTTAGCAGATCTGAGTCTGAGTTGGCGGTTTGAAAAAAGGAGATAAAGTCTCAGTTTTGGGGGATTCTGGATTTTGTTTGTTTTCTTTTATTTACTATTTGTTCTTGCTTTATTTTGCAGCAGAATTGGGGAAAGGAAATTGGAAAGGGAAAGGAGGGGAGCATGTGCCGAGTACATCAGCTGCCTGACTGGCGAGCCATCTGGACACATAGGGTGCCTCAGATGTCCTGGTCTCACAGTTGTCTGCAAACCCTTCCTTGAGTTGGAAGGAGGGAAATGCTGAAGCCTTTTGATAGTCAGGGGACATGTGGCTGAGGCCAGGATGAGGAATGTTTCAAGAGGACCTCTTGGAAAGAGCTGTCAAAGCCCAGTCTCTGTGTGCAGAGTAGGTAGGACAGTTTGGCCTTTATGACTTGCACCCATGAAAGCAGAATGTGCGATGACTAATACCTTCTAATACAAGGTTAGTTACTTCACATGTTAAAGTAAGAAGTTTTCTGCGACTGGATTACACTCAGTGAGTCTGGACTTGCCGTTTATGTTAGGAAGTGTGATAAACGGAGATCAGAAAAAGGAGAAATATTACAGAACAGACTTACATGTAATGCCTGATTGGTATGAGAGTCTAACAAGGCTGGTGGAAAGTGTGCAGATGGACCACTGAAAGCCGGATGGCTGCTTTCATTCAGCTGGTGGCTGCTGAAGTCCTGCATCATAACATAAGACATTCTCACTTTTAAAATCCTATTTTGTTGTTTCTGAATAATGACAAGGTGATCTGTGCCTCTGAGTCACAGTCTACCCTTCTGATATGTCCTTTCTTTGGAAGTCTTTAAGCAAGGATGAGTTATACCTGCTGACCTGCTTTTAAGAAAAGTCATATTTCTAAATATTTTTCCTGCTTGAAGATGAGGATCATATGAATCACATAAAGAATAAAAAAATGATAAATACTGCTCATGTCAAGATGCAGATTTGTCAGCAATTTGAATATGAATGATGAAACAGGATAGCCATATCCAATAATACTGTTTCTTGCCAAGTTTTTAAACAGTATGTCGGATCTTGATGAAATGATCTAATTGTTAATAAGGTCTGCTAACTGTTGACATGAAATAGGTTTTTGAACTAGGTTACAATACTGTCGTGTTTGACCTTAATTCTGAACGACCTACAAATATCACTCAGTATAATTTTCTAATATTAAGCATCAATTCTGCAAATAAAACATGAATATCCCTTGCACAAGTTCTCCACTGGTTTTCTTAACTACACTTTTACTTCTGTAGAAATTTTGTGCTAGCATTTCAATGCCTGCTGAAAAAGCCATATGATTTTAATTCAATTTCACTGTAGTTTTTCCATTTTTAAATATAGTTCAGTAGTCTGAGAATAATGTGATTATACCAGAAAAAGAATCAGAATACTTCTATACCGTGTGAAAGCAAATAATTTTTTCTTGGGTCTTTATAATTGCATTTTCATTTTCAGGCTCATCTCCCTGGTTAATAACCAAAATATTGATTCTCAAAGAAAAGTAGTTTAAAAACACAGCAGAAATACTTTTGGATAAAATCGTAAAATGGGATGTGTCATGAAACTTTGGAAGACATATTCTTCTAAGACAGAAGTTCATCTACTTTTAGATGTCTTGAAATGATATTTAAGATTTGCATTTTAGCAAGGAGCCCTTCATTTCGTTACAAGGCAGTTTAGCTACTATTATTCATTTTGAATTTTATGCCTTTTATTTTTTCTTTTTTTTTTTGTTTTTTGAAAAGTCACCTTGAAATCAGTTTGGCTAGAGAATTTAGAAGATAATTATATTTGTTACTGTAGAAGCAAAATTTGGTGGAAAAAAACCAGTACTATGTTTATGTAGTTGTCCAATCCTTCTACTTAGAGGTGGATCTGTTGTGGTTAGTATAATTATGCCTATCGTGGTGCTCTCCAAAGCTTTCCTCAACAATACTCTTACAATCACTTCTAAATCTGTCATCTCTGTTAGTGAGGTTGTCATTTTCCACACTGAACATTTGTTGGTAATTTTAAAATGCAGTGATTCAGCGTCACAATTTATGTCTTTTTATGCACAGCAACAAAAGTATGCAAAATAATTTGCAATCATTTTATGAGCTTCACTTTGGTATCTTAATGTCCTTTTATATTCTTTCATGTATTATCTGTCTTCTTCTTTTTCTTTTGTTATGTGAGAGCAAAAGAAGTACAGTAGCTTTTACTTTTTTCAACTCTCTTTCTTTTACCAGTGTTTGATATATATTAATCCAAATGTGTAATGGTAATAATGGTATCACATGCCAGTGTGGAACCCACATCCAGATCCTTACACATAAATCCCTCAGGTTTGTGAAGGCACTTGGAATCACAATAATTTTTGATACTTGAAGCCCAGATGAAAATAAGCCTCCTTCAGGTGTCTTATTACTGCAATACTTTATAATTTTCTTAAAATAATTTTTTATATCTTCTGTGTTCTACAATATTGCCTTGGTTCTCGGGCTATTTATTTGGGCAGAACTCTGAACTAACAGCCGCACGTGCTCTACCCCTAAAACTGAACCATTTATTTTAGCTCCAAATACGATAACCTGCTTTTTAATGTGTCAAGACTTTAATATTCCTTTTATTTGAAATGGGATTAATTACACCTAGGTACAATAGATAAAAGCCTAACAGATAATAAACATTGAGTGTAACCAATCCCCTCAGCATCCTTAATACCTGATTCACAACTACTTTTTGTAGTCAGTTGTGTTTGGACTCTCAGTCTGAAGAGTAAGGAAAGGGTGTACCATCAGAGAGATGTTCTGATATTAGAATGTCTACAAGAAAAGAATGCCGAGATTAGTGTGTTTTCTACATTCTAAGGAAACTTTACGGTCAGCTAAACTTTTTGTTGTCTCTTTCTATAGTTCAATGATCTTACTGCTGATTTCTGTCTCTATTTTAAAACTCTGATGTATTCAAAGTATTGCAGATCTGCCTGGATTTCATGCTGTGCTCTATGCTTTCTGAAGTGTCCAAAGAGAGATTATAGGGAAAATTTCTTTTTTTTCCTCTTTTCCCTATGATACTGTGCTAAATGTGGCTACTCAGCTACTTTGTTTTCCTCATCATCAAATCAGCTCAGGATATTTGTGGGTCAGTTATGCCTGCCAAGCCCAGAATCAGGCTGGAGAAGGTGCAGTCTTAGCATCCCAAAAAGAATAGTAGAAGAAATAGACTCTTAGGACATAGTCTTCCAGAGCTCAGGGACAGAAAAAGTGAAGGAAAAAAGAAAAACTGTACTAAAAAAAAATAAAATTTCCTGTGACAGAAATAATAATTTCTACCAAAAAAGTTAATCTCATTTCAACTATTTTCAGCAGTGCTCTCAATTACCAACAAGTCTGTAAAACATTGTTTGTTTACCTAAGGGTAGTTCCAACGTAGATGTTTGGTGAGAAAAAAAATTACATTTAAAATTTTAAGTAAATACTTGGGTTGTTATTTGCTGCTATCCTTGTGTCGTGGTTTAAACTCAGCTGGAAATTAAGCCCCACAAAACCCCCTTCTTCCCTTCAAGTCTGGTGGAATGGGCAGGAGGATCAATAAAAGTTGTTGGTTGAGGTAAGAACAGTTTAATAAGCAAAAATAAAGTACAAGTACAGTAATCATGGTAAATTATAATAATGGCGGTAATTAGGTAAAAAAACCAGTGAAGCACAGTACAAGCGCTCACCACATGCTGACCGATGCCGGACCCTCTTTCCAAAATCCAGATTGGTCCCCCTTCTGGATACCTTCCCCCAGTTTATATGCTGGGCATGAGATTCTCTGGTGGGTAATTTCCTTTTGGTCAGTTCGGGTCACCTGTCCGAGCTATGCTCCCTCCCAGTTTCTTTTGTGCTCCCCTTCACTGGCAGAGCACAAGAAGAGTTAAATAAGTCCTTGACTTAGGATAAACACAACTTAGCAAACAACCAAAACATCAATGTGTTATCAACAGCATTCTCATTCCGAATCCAAAACACAGCCCTGTAACAGCTACTGAGAAATTAACTCTATCCCAGCTGAAAGCAGGGCACTTTGTTACCATCATATTTAAGACACCTGTACAAGACTCCTGTATCCTCTGTAGCCACGACTAATGTAAGATTGTCTGATACAGCTCCTTGAGATATACTATCAGTTTCTTAAATTTTCGCTTAGTCAGTCAACTTCAAGGCTTTCTCAACCATTTCTATATCAAGAAGTATTGTGTCAAGATGCATTGAATGTCATTTTTTATTAGCACTGGAAGAGCAATTATGACAGAAATGAGCATGCTCTGTGAACAGTGTTAACAACAAGAAGGTCCAACTCATTTAATTAGTTACTATTTCCCTAAAGCTTTGAATGTGTGAAATGTTCTATAAGCAGTGAAATATTTTATTATCACTTTACTCAAGGTCCTAGCTAGGCGTAATGAGGGAAATTTTGATTTTCTCATAGGAAATTGGACCAAAAAATTGCTATCAACTAGGAATCCTGGGAATTGAGCAGCTAAAGGGATTAGAAAAACCCTGAGTCCAACAACTTTTACTGTGGAATTAAAGATTTATTTTTAATAGACTTTGGCTCTAAATTCATTAAAACTGTTAATACAAGAAACAATTAAGACTCAGCAGAAGGAATTGGGCAAACAAAGACATTAATCAAGGGTTCTTCAAAATGAAAAATCTCTTTAGAAATTATATGGAACATCATATGTTATCAAAGTGAAACCCCAAATTGTTCTCAAATGTACTGCAGAATAACAAATGTCCAGATGGAAGAAGACTTGAAGTACTGCATTCATTAGGGCAAGTAAATCATGCATTCTTTTGAGATATACTAAATTATGCTGGATCACAGTGCTCATTACTTTGTAAACTGAGTCTCTGAGAATATACATACATAATTGTAACTATAAGATTGGCTACATAAATATTGAAAAACTTAAGCTTAGCATTACATTTCCTCCTTTGAAACTACATAAGTGAAATGTTGTTAAAAATAACACATCTTCCATCTTTTCCCCTTCTGATGAAGCTTTTTTATGAATAATTCACAATATTTTCCACAGAGATGGAGAATGGGAATATTTGATGGGATTGTAACTGTGTACATTTCCTTTCTGTAGTCAACTTGGGACACTGAAGCAGAACAATGATTTTAACTTAGGTTCCTCTTTTGTATCATAGATATTAAGCAAATCTCTTCTACTCAATATTCCACTTTGTGTTCTCTGACTTGGGAAAAAGTATTCTGAAATTTCAGTTTGGCTGTACTAAACAATGCCCTTATGCCATTTTACAGAAATCACTGAATCATTTCAGCCATTTTTTGTTGTAGTAATGCAATGCTTTGTGAACTTTGGCTTTATAATTCAGTGTTTTTATTACTAAATAAGGACATGATGAAATGTTCTTATTCTTCCATTCCGGTTTTTTTCCCTTCATTGTGTGGCAATTTCTAGTAACATTGCTATTCTCTCTTTTTTATAATGATATTGAATTACTTCTCTCTAATCTTAAGGAGTTCCTGAATAATTACTCTAAACTAATCCTCTACCTAGGAAGGAAGAAATGACTGTATTTTTTAGTATTAGTTATACATTATATCACTATGCTTTTTTTTTTTACATTTTCACATAAAAATAGTACACCTTCCAAAAATACATCAAAATTATCTTTATTGCTTTCAACTCTCCCAGTAGATATGCATTGTGAAGATCAAAGAAAGAATCATAAATAAGCCACAGTTACATGATTAATGCTATCACAGATGCTGAAAGAAAAAAAAGACTAATTTGTCATTTTAGCTTATCTTCAGGAATGCTGACTTGATTTGATTGTTGTAACATCAATAATTTGCCAGGAGATTAAGCCCAAGATTCTGATGTTATATCTGAAAATGGGAATGATCCTGCTCATTCATTATGCATTTTGAAAAATGAACCTTTTGTCTATTTTTCTGCCAACACAGCTTTGTAGTTCATTGTGCACTTTATTAGTGTTTTGTTTTGCTGTTTATTGTGTCACATTGCTGCTTTCCTTAGCAACCCTCACCAAGCTTAAAGGATTTTACTGTAGGAATTTATTTGCAAGGCTCAGCTAAATCCTTTCCACTTTTAATTTAAGCTTATTTTACTGTAATTTTAAAGTCCCAAAATGCAGCAGTCTATTTTTCAAGAATATGTTATATTATTTTGTGGTCAACAGGTGAGATAGATTGCCTGGAGAGTTACTGAGCCTATTTGGGAAAGGAAGGGTCAATAGACTGTATAAATAGCCAAAGGGAAGTGATGGGTCTTATAGTTATGACAGGAAGGAACAGGGATACTTTAGTTTAAGCAGACAAACTGCAGGGTTGAAGTGAGGTGCACAAACCGTTATACTTGTGGTCTGTCTTCTTTAGTTGTTTTAATTTTGTTCTACTGTAAAATAAAAATAAAAGTTGAGCATCTTGTTTTCATTAACTTATTTATTTTCCTAATTTCAAAAGCTTCCCAGTCTTTTGAAAGAGTTGTTTATAAAAGGAAAAGTCTAGACTGAATTTCCTTAAAGTAATTTCCAGTGCAGTGACATTTCAGACATCAGCGTAATGGAAAAGACTCCTTTTATCTGTGGGAAGACCTGAAAGCCCCAAATACAAGTAGCTGAAAAGAGACAAGGGAATGTCATAAGAGAATGATTGGTAAATTGAGCATAAGTGGGGCATGTGCCAGTGAAGTCAAAGGGTGTAATGTAAAGTGCAACTATTGCCTTAATCATTATAGGATTTAAGTTTTGGTTGTTGTTTTTCTCCATGTCATGCAGTGCCAGATCAAGTGTATCAATTCCCATTATATGGAATGACATTTGGAACACACAAGGCCTTGCAGCAGGGCACTGTGGGTAAGGGATCTCACACAAAAACTCACTTTCTAAATCATCAGTATAACAAATATGGAAATTACTTTATCTCTAAAAGTTCCACTTAATGCTGTTCCACTCTCAAGTCTTTTGCTTGTGACTACAAGTGATGGCAAAATGGAATGGAGTTCTTTCAAAATATTTGGTTTTAAAATCGGGATTAGTATTGTCCAAGAATTTCCCAAAATGTACTTTGAAATAATAAGTGTATAAATATACAAATAAATATATTTAAATGCAAATAGGAATCTTGGAACTATGCTTAATTAATCTGAAGATAACTGAGGAACTACATAGGAAAGCCAAGGCATAGTATATTAAAATTATTAGCAAATAAATCTAATGGCCAAATTTATCAAAATCTGGAAAGGTTCTATACTGAGCAAAAACTAAAATGGGACAATCATTAACAATACTAGCTGACTATAAGATTAGTTTTTACAAGGGCAATATTACAGATAAAAATTGAAAATTGTATGAACAGATTATTATTCTGAATATGAAATAAACATTGGAAAAGCAATTTTCAAAGGCCATTGCTCAATTACTTTATTGATTAGGATTAAGAAGACTAAATTATCAACAACCCATTGTATACTGTGAAAACTCTGGCTGTTGAAACATTTAGGAAAAGAGGACAGCTCAAACATACGATTTTAAACACTGATATTTATACCTCAGTTCAACTTAATTACAATTTGTAGCCCTATAGAATTATCTAATCACCATCTGCTCCTCCAAAAGCAGTAAAAAATGATGAGGATACCAGACAAATAAACTGCTCCTTAATAATATCCATTTGGAACTCCTGAAAGAGAAAGCACCAGAAATATAATAAGACTGAACTAAAAAAACTCACAGAAATACTAGGTTTGAATCAGAAGAAAAATTATTACTGAGCAATTACTTATTAAAACAGTTAATTACAATAAATATAAGAAGAAAACTCTCTACATTTTATTAAATGGTCTTGGTCATAAATAAATGCACATGTATGAACTAGTAACAGTGGATACAGACTGCTACTTTCATGGCTAGATATAAGTTTAACAAAAGAGGAAAATCTGGCAGGTAATAATGCTACAGATTTGTCTTTGAGAAGGAAGAGAGACACTAATGATGGAAACCTGGAAAGGATGTGTAGGGAAACAAGAAAGGTGAAGAATGAGATACGTGGATAATGGATTTTATTACAACTGTCCATAAACTCTGGAGACTGCATAAGGGCTTTTTGATGGTACGTTCTTATTTCTGACATGGACGTGTATCATCTGTTATGTACTGTGTATTTGCTGTGGATGAGCTTCTGTTTAACCTAGCTGACCCCAGAGCAAAATTTCTTTGTTTTCTATTCAAGTTTCTTTTTATAAATTCTCTAATTGGTTCAGTTGGTAGAAATATTGATGTATCTCTTGATTTTGGATAGAGGTTTGGGAATTTTATGCATCTTTGAAGTTTTTTTTGCTCCTTTTCTGGAATACAATGTTTTTGGGGGAGGGTGAGGTCTGGGTTTGTTTGGGGGGTTTTGACAGCTTAACTACTTTCCTTTTGGAGTTTCAATTTACAAAACGCTAGTGATACTAGTACCCTATCTGATCTTCCAAATAAATACCTGAAATTATGGAAATTGATTTAGAAACATTTAGCACCATCAAAATGCAATGATCTCATGAAAGTAGGACCTTTTTTCCTCATATTTTAAAGACAGAGGTCTCTCTAGGAAGAATCTGTGTATGTCAGGATGTAGAGCATGCAGTTAAAATGTCTTAAAAATACTGTCCTCACAAGAAAAACTACCATGACAGGCACAGATAGCAAACAGGAAGGCGTTAACTTCAGGCCTACACAGAGGGGAAAGGACTGGAATCAGCACACTGGGCAAGATTCCACTGTGCAGACTGGGAAAAGCACAGAGGCAACGACAGGAAAATGCCAGGCCTGGTGAGGAAGACCTGGGTAACCTATTTGGACAAAAACTCCCACCATGGCAAACGGTGGGAAAGGAAGCAACTGCTTGCACATATGCTAACCCAAGCTGTAGGAACAACATGGACACCTCTGGACAGCTGGGTCTTGCACTATATAAAAGTGGTACCTCCAGAGGAACACTCTGGGGACCCCCACCACTGAGCAGACCAGAAGAGGAAGGGCCAGCAGGATGCCGCGGGAAAAAAAGACACTCTTCCAGTGTAACTTATGTTCTTTATACACAAGCAAGTAGGAATAATAGTATTAGTTTTAATGGATTGTTCAATATATAAATTAAGTGCACAACCCCTTAAAATATGCAAGGAACAGCCTAAAGATACGCCTGTGAATTCTCAGGGTACCTGTAGACTAAAATCTCTTTTTAGCCATCATCTTTCTTTTTATGTTCATATAAGTTCTATTCCCAGTAATTCTAGTTGCACATGCATGGTGGCCATTGTGATCTGAATAATTACAAACAAAAAGCATGAATACAAGAAAAAAGGTGACCTTGAACGTGGTATAATGAATGCACTGTGTAAAGATTCCACTGCACATTAAGACACAAGTTATAGCCACCAATGTTTCTTGGTCAGTCTTTATTTGGAGTTATGTCTACAAGTAAGATGCACTAAAATATTCAAGAGGAAGAAAGAGAGATTTACTATTTGAGGTCCCTATATTTAATATATACTGTATTAGACTTCCCACAATGTCCAGCTCATTTACTGATGGGAAATTATCCTTGCCAACCTTGTTATACTTCCACAAGAAATTTGATTTCTGCTACTGCTGAAGGCACACTTAAAATAAGTGTAGTAAATTGGGCTTTGATTAACTTTTTTGGAGTTTAATCCCATCTAGAGGCAAGCTCTTTCACAGTTCTTTAGATAATCTTCCTTTAAAGTCTTTCCAGAGTTTCAGAGTGATGCGCTCAGTGTGGTACCTGGTCCCAGAGCTCTTACAAAGACATACAGAGAATATGATACAGAAGTCACTTGGAAGCAAAAATAAAAAAAGAAGAAAAATACTGTAGTGGAAGGTCATGGATAGGAAATAGAAGGGGTTTATAAGACACTACATGTCTTCTGAGCTTTTCCACTGTGTCTTTGTAAAACATTTCTGAAGCTGTATGAAAACTTTTATTACAGACTGCCACAGGAGTATCATCTGCATTCTCTGCAATAATTTGGCTTGAATCTGCTGTGTGCAAGGATTTCACTCCACAAAACCAAGGAGAAAAGCCAGGGCTCCATTTCCAGAATGACAGTGATAAAAAAGAGTGTGAATCTGGGTTTTTTCTAGATACTTTGAAATTTTTACAGTGTTACTAAACATTATTGCAAGTGCTGTGGTTCTTACCAGAGCTCTAAAAATCAGTTTACACAGGATTTTGCCCCAGGAAAGCCCCAGAATGGCCAGATGACTGGAAGCCCCCACCTGTGTAGGGTTGGTCACAGCAGGCCGGAGCACATAAAACCCACTGCTCTGAGATGCACATGGTCACGTCCCTATTGTCCTTGTATTTTATGGCAGCTGAGACCATGCTAGGATCCAATGATATAGCTATTTCTTGCTTTTCTCTCTTTATCCCTTTTTCTACTCCTAATTTCCTCCTCTTGAAATATGGGTAACTTAAGGTTGGATGGGTAGAGTTGGATAAGTCGATGCTCTCTGAAAAGCTTTATTTTGAATGTTGTTTTAACTTTTGCCCAATTCCTGATCTTCTAAGCTTTCCAGCAAAGTTTGGGTTTTAACCTTCTGGGAAATTTTGTCAGGCTCTCCTTTGTGCTCACCTCAGGGAAAAGTAGCACCTTCAGCCCATTTTAAATAAACTTGCTGAGCAAGGACTGTAGCTCAACACTCGTACCATAGAAGAAAATGTCCAGAGATTTTTCAGGGGGAACCATGCAGCAGCAAACACTACAAATACGTGATTTTTAAAGGACTGTACAAGATCACTTCCTCCCAGTTCTTCCATTACGCAGCAAACTTTTCTTGCTCAGACACTGTGATGTTATGCTTCATCACACATAACTCAGCCTCTGTGTTCAGTGCTATGAAAACATTATTCTGCAGCCATGCAACACAATCACTGTCTTATTTTATGTGTTTTGAATAGGACACACAAAAGATAATACTGGAATAGAAGGACATTATATAGGGTTCAGTGGAGGCTTCGTACCGAGTGTTGTATATTGTGGATGATGCCAGTCTACACCACTTGGCTTAGGATCAGAGAATAATTTCAGGCTTGTTGCTTTTAGTGAATACCTATAATCTATAAGGCTTATGGATGCAACTGTGTTAAAAGATTTCATAGTACATGTAAAATTTAATATTTTATTATCTTAAATGAAATATTACATCTCATAAAAAATTAAAGTATTCACTTCTAGCATTTTGAATGATTAGCTGATACTATCACATGATCATGGAGCTGTGAAGGGAATGTAGGGAATGAAACAGAGTAAAAGGCTTTAAATAAGAGAAGCATTAACCTCAGACAATCTTCTAATAATGCATTTGCCCTGCATGAATGATGGAAGCCAAATCTGTTATAGCTGGGAAGAGGAACAGAAGAAGAACATGACGACTTAAAGGAGCTACCTGAAAAGAGTTTTTTCTGTGAAATTTGAATCTCTGGCTCCATATAATAACTTGTTGATAATATTTGCAACAGATTTCCAGTAGCTTTTGAAATTAATGTTTTTATGTTAAATGTTCAATCTATGTTCGATATGCAAAGTATGGTTCTTTTACAAGCTTATTCTAAATTCCATGTATCCTACCCTATGCTATTCATTATTTTGCCATTTGGTAGTTGCTTATTAAGTCCTCCATGTCTAAGAATAAAAAATACAGAGAAAAGAGGATAAAATATGATAATATGCAATAAAGAAATACACAAAGAATCCTGTATAGGAGTAGTAAAGGAAAGATCCTTTACTCTTCTTACACTTAACATATAAATACACATGCATATGCCATGAAAGCTAAAAGCTGGTTCTGAAAGTCCACTGTGGGTTTACCAGCTAGTATATTTATTTAAAAGTAACAGTGTGTTATTTTTAAAAGGCTGTGGAGATACTGCCAACTTCTGTGTAATCACCTATCATGATTGTGGCAACCCAGAAGGTGGAAGATCAGCTTCTTTGTCATGCTTGTACAGAGGCATTAGGAATTTCATCATGGCAAGAGAGTTTGCTATTCACCAAACTGCAGAGCATTTTATGTAGGGACTTTCTTTTAATATGTTTCACTGTATTTGCAAAAGGGTAATAAACTGTGACAAAGGTTTTCATGTTTTTGAATGAAAAATATTTATAGACTGAAAATTTTTGCTTGGTAAGTCAGCTGTGCAATCTCATTCAAAATGAAAAGAAATGTCAAACACTTAGTATTTTCTCCCAAGAAAGAGCCTCATTTTTAATGTAGCACTAAGAAAAAGTATAATTGAAAAATTTAACAGAGAGCAAGCTAGAAAACTACAATTACATGGGAGACACTGTTTGCATTCTAGGCATTTTTCAGAAAAGTCCCAACATGATAACTGCTACAACGGATTTCAGGAAAAAAGGGTTCTCAAAAAAAAAACCCCACCCAAAAAACCAACCAAACAAAAAACCACAAACCCTAATAAATAAGTAAATAAATAAATAAGTAAAAAATCCAACAAAAGCAGCAAAAATAAAATGTCCTGTCAGAAGACAGTACTGAGGTTGTTTATCATGGATGTATCATAGATGAGAAATACAATGCACTAACTTCATGTGGATGAAACTACATATATAACAAAGTACAGTACATTTTTCCTTACACTCTATAGCTGTGTGTTATCACTGGATCATTATTTATTACCACCCATAATGACCGTGCTCCATCCACAGACTTCAAATATTGGCATTGAAATAGGGGCCATTGTTTGGTTTTGCTTCTCTAATCTGGTAAATCACTTACTTGCACATTTGGATAGGCAGAATTGTTTTCCTACAGAGAGTTATACAGGAGATGTTGTGCCACCCAGTCAGGATCACATAAGAAGCCCTAATACAGTGTGCTACTTGTGCTGAATTCCAGCTCCTTCCAAGGCCCCAGTTCACTCAAGTGCCTTGCTGCCTCTAGTTCCTATTTATGGCAGTCTCATTTTTACTGTTCTAAGTCAGTTTGAGGTTAAGCACATGCTTAGAAATCTGGCTCAGTTGAGATCTGAGTAACTGACCTGAAATTGCAGATTTTACATGGTATAAATAAGAAATTTGCAATCAGTATAGCAACATCTGCCACACTTTGCAATAACAAACTCAGTAGGAACACATTCAGGAGTGGATCATGGCAACAGAGGAATCGCTGAACTTAATTTTTTTTTATTTTATTTTCTCAAGCTAAATCCAGTGGTTTTGTCACTGGGACAGTAATGCTCATTTACCAACCACCAGGTTATTATTAGATGTTCTTAGTTCTACAAAAATTCTGAACAGAAACTTCTAAATAAATCAGCATTTTCAAGTGTCACAGATGAAAGCACTTAAAATTATTCAGAATATAAGGTTCAATGTGATTTTGAAATCTAGATTTCTGCTTGAAACACACTAAAATATGTATTGCATTATTTGATGAAAAATTAAGCAAAGAGTTAGGTTAAAGTAATAAATCCGTACTAGTGCAAAGTTTAATGGATAATCTAGCCTTGTCCATACTTTCCCCTCTTGCTCCCACTAAACAACTCCCACCACTCCTTCACATTTCAGTTTAAAACATGCTTTTCAAATTATATTGATGTAGAAAGAAAAGTCAGAGTATGCAAATACAGGCAAATCAACAAACTGTTATGGTACTGTATGGTGCCACAGCCAGGGATTCAACTACTTAGACCATGCGACTTGCTTTGAGAAATTTACTCCTCTGGGGGCTGATGGGGTCTGTCTGTCAGAGAAGGGGAAGAACATCCTAAGTGATGGGCTCATCCAGCTGGTGAAGAGGACTTTAGTTTCTGAAGGAGGGGAACCTCAATCCATCCCAATCCTACCACTTTGATGGCAGTGGCAATGGGACAAGCCCAGAACTTGGAGATAGAATTCCAGACACTCCAATCAGTAAGCCAGCTTCATTTGGGGCCCAATTTAAATGCCTCTATTTAAGCATATTACATCTTTGTCTCCAATCTGGAGACACATGGATGTGACAGATGGACCACTTGGTGGATAAAAAAATGTGGCTGGATGGTCAAACTCATGAGTTGCATTCCAAGTCCAAGTGGAGGTCGGTGACAAATGGTGTTTCTATAGGGTTAATGTTGGAACTGGCACAGTTTAATATACTTGTTGGTGACATAACAGTGGGATTGAGTGCACCCTCAGCAAGTTTGCTGGTGAAACAAAGCTGTATGGTGCTGCCAGCATGCTGGAGCAGAGGGATGTCATACACAGAGGTCATGACAGGCTTGAGAGGAGGGCCGGTGTGAATCTCATGAAGTTCAGCGAGGCCAAGTTCAATGTCCAACATATTATTTGGGGAAATCCCAAGCACAGGTATAGGCTGGGAGGAGAATGGATTGACAGACTCCCTGAGAAGAAGGACTTGAAGGTGTTGGTTGATGAGAAACTCAACAGGAGCTGGCATTTTGCACACACAGCCCAGAAAGCCAATTGTCTCCTAGGTGGCATCAAAAGAATGGTGGGCAGCAGGTCAAGGGAGGGGATTCTGTCCCTGTGCTCTGGTCTCATGAGATTCCATCTGGAGTACTGCATCCGGCTCTGGGGCCCCCAACAGAAGAAGAACATGGACCAGCTGAAGTGAGTCCAGAGGAGGGACGGGAAGATGACTGGAGGAGTGGAGCACATCTCCTATGAAGACAGTCTGAGAGAGTTGATATTGTCCAGTCTGGAGAAGAAAAAGCTTTGGGAACACCTTGCAGAAGTCTTCTATCTCCTAAAGGGGTCCTACAAGACAGCTGGAAAAGGACTTTTGACAAGAGCACGTAGTGGTAGTACAAGGGGGAATGGCTTTAAACTGAAAGAGAGTAGGTTTAGATTTTTATAAAAAAGAACTTCTTTACCATGAGGGTGGTGAGACACTGGAATATGTTGACCAGATAAGTTATGGATGTACCATCCCTGGAAATGTTCAAGACCAGGCTGGACGGGACGCTGAAAAAGCTGGTGTAGTAGAAGGTGTTCCTGCCCATGGCAGGGGGGTTGGAACTAGATGACTTTTAAGGTCCTTTCAACCCCAACCTACTCTGTGATTCTATGCATTTAAATAAAGGGGTTTTGATAAAGTGAAAGCCAGAGTTCTTAATTTAGGTTTCAGCAGCAGAATCATTTCAGACTGAATTGACATTTCATTGCTACATCAGTCCTTTTTCTGTCATGTTGGAACTCAAAAGGTTAATGAGAACCTGAAATTTACAGTAGAAAGTTCCTTGATATATTGATGGGTTTTTTTCGTGTTGAAGAGGACATGTGCTGCCTAGCAGGGTCTGTGTTTCTTAAGCACACTTGTTGAAGCTGTCTACCTATGAAGCATTTATACCAAGGCAGTACCAGCATCAATCATAACTACATGCAGAGCGCTCTTAACTCTGTGGAGATGTGTAGTAGCAGCAGGTTCTCTTGCCTGCTGCTCACCACCAACAGTCTGCCTGTCCCATTTGTCTCCAAGGGATCACATTGGTAATTTCGTATGAAGAAAGGTAATTTGGTTGGAAATTACCCTCAAAAATGGCAGACGAGGCTTCCTCCTTGACAAATGCTGAACGATTAATATAGTGGGTTAACAAGGAGGGACTAAGACAGTGAAAAATATAAACACATAAACGTTCAAACAAGAGTGAGAGTATAAGATATTTTTATGATTATTTTAGATAGAATCCAAACTGTTGGTAACATGAAGTGACAATTTTTTGTCTAACTTTACAGACTATATTCAAAAATATGGATTAAATACCAGTGACACATGTAAAGCTTCTACATAAAGCCAAGCAGTATGAGAAAACTAATGTCTTATTTTAAACAGTAATCTCATAGTGAATTAGGATGTAAATTAAACTTTTGGGGGTATGAGAACTGCATTCAGAAGTCCCTATTCTACGAAACTCCTTAAGGTTTGTTCAAACAATGGCATAGTGTACAGATAGGGCACCACCAAACAGGTCCAGTGTAGAAACACCTGGATTTTAAAGTCTAAGTTTTCTCACATTTTAACAGATATCAGCTATAATATTTTGGAACTTCACAATTCGAATTACTTCAAAACAAGAGCAGCAGCTCAGTTTTGTGTTGAGACTATGACTAAAGAAAGTGTTTACACTCTTTTAACCGCAATTGTTGGTAAATAAGTATTTTTCCTGACCAGCTGAAGTTTGGTTGGCTGTTTTTTTCCACTTTTTTGATCAAAGCCAAAGAAATCTCTCTTCAGTCATTATTGATTACTCAGTCAGATGAGTGATCAATAGCAGTGATTAGACAAAAGAGATATTTACTAAACCCAGACCACCTGATTTGAAAATAGCTGTTTGATTATTCTTCTATGACAGTCTATGGTGCTCAGGTTTCATCAGGATAAACCTTAAATAATCTTTATTTTAAACACACACACACACACACACACATATATATATATATAAATGAGGTATATCTTTTTATGGGTTGATGCTGCATCTGGCTATTCTATTCCCAGCTTTCAGTGTTGGGGGCTGAAATCTACAAACTGCTTGGTCAATCAAAGAGATTACAGTAAAGTCAACAGCCATCCAAGTCAGTCTTATGTACACATCTTAATTCATCTTGTGGATAAATGCTTGCAGGATCAAGGCCTAAACTGTATCTTGCTTTATGTTCATGTTCCTTATGTTAATGCAGGCTCTCATGACTTTTTGTAACAATTCTGTTCAAAGTGCCACTATTCAACAGATTAAGAATTTAGGAATAAGAAGATAAAGTAATATAAACAACAAAAAGTGATTGGTTCCAGGACAAAAGCTCTGTTAGTTTATGCTTAATGTGCAATTTTAAATATGAAGACAGAGATCTATATTGAAATATGTCTTTTCAACTCTACCAATAATCCGTTCATAAAAAAAAAAACTTAATCTACAAATTACAGGGAAAGCATTCTGAAAACCACATAATGTCATATTTTTGTTGGTTATGATTTTAGAACATTGTATCCTTTTCTTCACACAGCTCTACATGCTCTGGTTGTAATAAGCCTTTGCAATTCGGTGTATCATAGATCATTTACTCACCCTGGAGCAAATGCAAGGTATTAAACACCAGCATTGTGTGAAAAAGCTATGAAATGAGAGACAAATACAAGAAAATGGTGTTTAACTCCCTTGTGATTTTTACAAATATGTGGAGAGAAAAGGGAAAGGTGGAAAAGTTAAAATTCTGGTTTAGAACTTTGCCTTTATGCCAGTAACAATTTGCAGAAACAGTAAATAAAAGTTAAGTAATAGTAATGGCTGAGATATGACAAAATGGGGCATTGTTCAAGACACACAAACAGTGCATAACAAGTATTTTTTCTTGCTGTCTGTATTTTATATATATTGGAAATATGTTTTTAATATTTTTCACCTTTGCAGTTTTCTGAGGAAATGTAGATTTACTTTCAAAGGAAATTGAACAGGACAGTGGTGTTACATTGACAAGCATTCTAGAAACTCATATTCATTTTGTTCAAGTCTTACTGTAAATGCATGTTTTTCATAGGTATCTATAACTCACAAATACACAGAATACACATACGAGCAAGAAATTGCAGATTTAGGTCTTAGACTAATTTTATTTGTAAAGAAATGCAAAATAATATAAAGACAAGACTTAGTGGCACATGAAAAAACTTGAGGAAGGATTTCCTAAAGAAAAATCCCAGTGGTACAATTTCTCAAAGACCCCAAAGCTGTATAAGTGTGAAGTGCTTGCTGAAATGGAATTTGGACTTGATTTTTTTGTAATTATGATTTAATTCTGTGCTCCTGAGATGCTTCAGTAAGAAACATAGCCACAATAAGCATGCTATATGATCAATTAAAAGATGAATCACCTTGTGCAGAAGATGATTCAAATCTTAGAGGGGTTGAAGGTGTTTACTGGTGTCCATAGACTGCATAGAGATCCAGGGCAATTTCAATCCCAAATTAGAATCCTCAGTAGGACATTTAACTCTTTGTGAGATAATTCACTATTTTGTGCCGACCTTCTGTTTAACTCTGAACACACTTCCTTTGTTGCTTAATATCGATATTGGATATTGAAAAAGCAAAACTCTATTATTTATCCGATCCCACGGATGGGTGCTGCTTATTCACGTAGATACAGTGGACTTTCAGCCTTAAAAAGATGTCTGTTGGAACAATTCCAAAATGCCCCCTTTTATACTCAGAGAGGGATAGAAATGCAGGAATGTGTCACACAGCAGAGTCAGAAAGGCAGGTTCTTTCAGAAAAGCAGTCTTTTCGCATATGACACGTCAAAGATAGATCTGCTATTTTCTTCTGGTTTGTGTTAGAGGAGTCAAGGCTGACTGTATTTCCCACAGGAAAACGAGGTATGGTATGTATGGGAGCAACTCTGGTGGCTTTGCGTTCATGAAACCTGAACTCTCATGAGATACAGGTTTCAGAGCTACTGTATCTAGGGAAGCAAATTCTGCTAGAAAGTCAGAAAGAAACCCTGTTTGACAACATGATTATCTGAAAGTATTTTAACTGCTTTTGGATAGTGGCTTATGATGGTTTATGATAAAAATATGCCACTGAATAACAAATAAGTATAGCTATATATATGTATGATGCTTGCTTATCTGGAGAGATGGTCAAACAAGATCAATTTGAAAAATTCTAGGTTTTTTGATTTTTTTTCTCAGATTCATATATTAATATAGCAACAAAAAAATCAGTAATTTCTCTGGAATCAGACTTCATCAGACAGTTATGAAGTGGGGTATGGCATGATTTGATCTCCACATTTACTGTGTTTTAAATTGCTAGGGCAAAAAGAAATCCCTTGTTGGAAAATTAGCAGCTGAAGAGCATTGAAAGGCCAAATGTTAAGATCTAGTTCTCTGAGTGAGATTCTGCTTTAAAAGAAACTTAAGAAAGTAATTTAAGAAAAATGTTACCTTTTTTAAAATTTATTTTTTTGTAGTTATTTTCCACATCATTGCATCTAATGTTAGGAGGAATTGAAGCACGAAAAGTCTGTGATGCCCTCTGAGACAGTGACTCATTGGTCACTCAATGATGGCTTTCATTCAGTGAAAGCCTCAGTGATGAGGCAGAAGAACAAAGACCCGTCACTCTGCGAGGGAGACAGTCAAAGATATTTCAAGAAGGTACATTTTACTAAATTCCAAGTTGAAGCCTGATTCAGGCTTGAATGCTGCCTTTAGGTATAGTCCTAAGTATGGGAGAAATGAGAATGTATAAAGCCTCTTGAGGCATTGCTGAGGAGTACCTTTAAAGTCATTTAAAAGAGATGACTTTTCTGCAGCGCAGTTCCCTTTTATGCTGGAATGAGAGTAAGGGCTTTATTCAGCTTATAGCTTCCTAAACCTGGCTGCTTTCAGACTGGTAAAGCTTTCTCACCTTAAAGAAACTCTAAGAGCATGGGTTTAGGAAGGATTTAAGTTATCTGGATATAATGTGAATATATAAAAGCATAAGAGAAGGGTTTTTGAGCCTTTTATGCAAAGGGTCTGTCTTCAGTGGTGGTGCAAAATCATGGAGTGTTACCGTAGGACATAATGTGTATTTTCTGGTCTCCCTCATGTAAGTAGTGCTACTTGCTTTCAGAGGCCAAAAAAAAAAAATCAGTTAAATTATAAGTCCTAACAGATGGCTACTAATTGAATGCATGTGTGTTGGGGGTCAACATACAAAAGTGAACTTCTGGATTCCCTGACAAAAGCCTGCTACTTCGGTGACCAGGACAGGCTGGTGGTAAATTTTGATAACAGCCAGATTTAAAAAAAAAAAACAGTGGCACATCTTGAGTCCTCCACATCATACAGAGGCACAAGACAGAATCACCAATTTGAAGGCTCATGTGTTATCCTTCTGCACATAGGCTCCTAAAGTGGGAAGACAGGGGCTTTCAGGAGTCTGAAGAGCTGGTGTCCAACTGAATTGTTCCCAAAAAGCAGAACTGGTTTCAGAAAGATGAAGCTCCTGACTGGAGGCAGGCTCCTAGAAACGGGGTAACCTCCTGAAGATGGGATAGATGAGCAGAGACTGGTGCTGGAGCCATGATGACTAATGCCTGAGGCAGGCAACACTGAGTGATGGCACAGCAGGAACTAACATGACTTTCTGCCCAACTGACCCAGTCCAGGGGCCACCCCCTCACTGAAAGTCAAGGAAGTGGGTACGTGAAACTATAATGTAGGCTAAAGACCATTGTCTTCTTTGTTCTTGAATAAACTGCACTTGGACAAGCAAGGTGCTAGTATTCAAAGGTGTACTAGCCTTCATCACCCCAGCAGTTGTTACTATAAACAGGAGTGCATCAGTAGGAAAACAATAAGGTTTATGTGTTTGTTTGTTTTTCCCCTCAGAGAGTTGTTTCAGATTCCCTGATATGTGTCTGGAAGAAGCACAGGTCTGTCTTAATCACTGCAGGATGTTATCCTTGGAATTGTCAGATTCTAAATTAATTATTTTAAAGGATGTGCTGTATTACTTCCTAAAGAAGAAAAATTTTTTTTTTTCTTTTAAAAAGTGCATCTTACTCCTGATTTATTGCTGTGCTACTCTTTAGGATGTTTCCTCTCTGGCAGTTCAGCAGTCCATAATAGCCATTACCCTTCTGCCCCCCATTTGAACGCACACAGACACACACACACATTTCTGTGACTTGAATCCTATGAATTTTCTAATTCATGTACCTGCACAAAATTAGCCACTCAATATTAATACCTTCCTGAAAATATTTCAGGATATTAATAACTTCACTAAAATATTTCAGAATAAAGAATGAAATCTGTATGTCACCCTTCCAGTTCCCTTTCTCTCTAAACCTGTTTCTGCACTCAGTCACATAAGGACAAGGAAGGGGCATAATTTTCAGTTTTTTGTTTTTGGTTTTTTATTTGTAAACTAGCTAAATTGCTGTGGTAGATGTGGGTCTGTCCATATGAAATATCCTCTGAGTCTCAGTTCCTTCTTTTCCTGGCAGAGATGACTTCTCAGAAGATCCAAGCTTTGCAATATCAGTGTGTTGTTAATATCTCTTCTGTAAACTCTTAAGTGAATCTGGCAGTTGGTAGTGATTATTAACCTTGCACTGAACCAGCAATTAATCTGTTCAGGCTGCAGAGGAAGAAGAAAGAGAGAGAGAAAGAACGAGAGAACACAACCTGCTCTGGCTCAGTGATTCTGGTGAATCTGAGTACCTTGATCTGATACTGTTTAAACTCATTAGTATTCTCTATCTAATCTGCAGATTTAATTCATTACATACATCATTTCCCTGTAGCCTATACACCCATTTGTAATTTCCATGACATATTTTTCATCTGCATGCTTTATCCTTGGCAGAGAAAACATGAGGTTAGGAAACAAAACCTTTGATAAATATGTATTTAGTGGTGTGTGAAGTAGTAATAGAAAAAGAACCTAAGCTTTTTTCTGCCATGCTGCATTCTACTGCATCATGCTGACCACACAGTGAAGCAAAATTTGCCTCTATATACCTTTAAAATGATCTTATTGCTGTTGGCCTTTCATTGAACTTTATGGAGGATGCATGATCATTTTATTGTCAAGTCAGAAATGAGTAAACATAACTGCATTTTCCAACATTATTGGACTTACCTTTCTGGAGAGACTAGATCTAAAGTAAGTCATTTATGACTGCATCTTTACCCAGTCTGATGCATTAGTTAGATGCAGGAAATTCAGAGGTCTCATCACCTATAGGCAAGGGTGCAAACCAATCAAGCATGTAAGAGTGGCTGCGTGGAGCCAGTGAGCAAAATGCAGAGCTCTGTTTCCAGCTTTCAGCAGCACCAGTTGTCCATAGAAGAGCAAAAGGGAAAACAAGCATATAAAGAAAAATAATTTTCCTGTTTAATTACCCAGCAGTCTGTAGGTCTTGGCCTTCCTGATCCAAAGGATCAAGTTTTCTTTGTTTCTCAAATTTTTAGCATCTGCAGTATCCTGTGGCTAGTTGTGTTCTACCTGTATATTGTGTGAATATTTTAATTTGTTTCAAAAATAGCACTTGGTCATTTCATTACAGCCTTAAATTCTTTTTCTAAGACACAAAGAAAAATTATTTTCTCTTTTCTGACTCAGTGCCAGTCACAATATTCATGCAGCTCCATCATACAACCCCTCAGTCATTTCTTTGTCTATCTGAGAACACTTAGTCTATTCAATCTTTGCTGGTTTGGGAGCTGTTCCATACCTTTTATTTTTCTCATTGCTATCTCTAAGCTTTTTCCTATTCTGCTACATTCTTTTTGAGATGAAGGCACCAGAACTGCACATAACATCAAAGATGCTGACACACACTGAAATTATACAGTGGATGAATGTGTAATTACATGCTTTCCTCTCCACTTACTGCAAGTTTTTCTATCATCCTCAGACACCTCTATGCAACCTCTCCTTGCTCTGTGAAAATAAACACCTTCCAGGGGTAATGATTTAGGTATTCTGTAAGACTGCTAAAGCCATCAGGTACCTCCCAGTCTCACCTCACTTTATAGGTAGTATATCTTCATAATATGCCACCATGACTACATGTGTAATTTTATTCTGTATGTCTTGAGATTGCATTTTGCCTTTTTGCAAGCATGATTCAGCTTGCAGAATTCTCTTAGCTGTTCACAGAAACATTTGCATTCTTTGATCACCTCAGTTCTTCTTGACATCCCCTTGCTTGTTGATATATATTATCACATAATCATTTGCCTGATTGGTCTCAACATCTTAGGAGAGATAAAGGAACCATCTTTGCTTCTAGGCTACTCAGACCCTTCATATTATATTTTTGGGTTTTTTTGTTTAATGAGATTTTTTATGCAGCTTCTGCAATAGATGTTTTTGATTCAGAGAACTCCATCTGTACTAAAGTGTTCCACAGATAGGTCTAAGCAGAAATCTTGAAGGTTGGTCATTACCTGGAGAATTTACTAATCATTATTTGTCATCTCAAAATTTTATTAAAAATATGCATACAAAGCAGATAACTGAGAAAGCGTCTCAATACTGTCAGTTCATTGAAATACTCAGATTATTTCAAAATAACTTCTTATGGTTAATTGTTATATGGGTCTGATCTGATAAAAAAGACCTCATATATTTTGAAGTGAAAGAAGATTTGTAGAGAGTGGTAATGTTTGTAATTTGTCCTATTTCTATAAAACAAACAAAGCAAAAGCAAACAACAACCCCAAACCAGCAGCCTCTCTTGAAGAGGTAATGACAAGGAGAAATCCCTCTTGGAGGTCTTAAGTTTCTTATAGATATGAAGTGGAATCAAGACATGTGGCACCACTGAAGTTCTTTGTGCCAAACATTTCAGACAGCAAAAGCCATATTGAATTCTAAGGGTTCCTACAGATGGATCCCTGAACAAGCAAAAACTGGCACAGACATACATGAAAGCATATAAACATACTTATAAACAACTCTCCCACTGTCAGTTGTAACCCTAAAGTTGATATTTGCTTCTGAGCTCATACGTGATTGAGCTGGTGATTTTCTAGTCATAAAAATTTTCCTCAGTCTTCTTTGGCCCTTGGGATGCCTGATACCTGTTGACTTTTCCCAGCACTTGCATGAGGCACAGTATTTCAGCTCCTTACACCACACAAAGGCTCAGTCTCCGGAGTCAGTCCTGTAGCTCTATAGATGCTGCCTGAGAAAGGAATTCTTCAGAAGATCTAAATACATAACTGGGAAGTCGCAGATAAAATTAATATCATTCACAACAGCAACAGGTAAGGGCAATGGGAACATGGCAGAATCCCTGATCAGGGCAAGGGATGGCTTACACAATGTTTGTTACTTTCAGATCCATATATGGGGTTTTACACACTGACCTCGACATGCAGGCATACATGTGCCTGAGCAAATGCAAAGACACATCCCTGATCCCAGGGAATAGGCTGTGCTACTTCTCTCCTGTATCACTGGCTACTATTTGTCTTATCTGATTATTCACAGACCTGAGAGAGGCATCTCCATGGGGCTCTTTGGAGGTCAGGTGTGTGGCAGAAGCCAGTGATTTTGGATATTTTTTCCCTATGGTTATGATGTGGTCAAAACTCCCACAGATGCTGCCTCTGATCTTTCCCACATGGAAGAGGCCATCTTTGGTCTTTCTTGCTTAGTCCACCCAGACAGGATTACTAGGGTAATGGGCAGACATTTTTCCTAGACTAATCTAAATAATCAGATGATATTACAGAATTTAGTCACCCCATGCTGCTGAACACGCAGTCCTTCCAGGAGGACATGCAGGCTCTTCCACAGTACCTCTTCAGATAGTCACCACCTAGGCCATTTAATTTCTCAGTATTTTAGTTCTCTAAACTCTAAAATCAAATAATAACACCCATCTTCTCAGACACCTTCAAATGTGCTGTATAGGTATAAGCACCTATTACTGACCGGTTTTAGAGAAACAGCAAGCTATTCCATTTGCTGTCTATCTGCATTTCAACAGTATTCATAGCACTTTAAAATATCTAATTTTTTTGTAATGGATTATGTGCTATATATCAGTGATTTTAGCTGCCATTATCTGTACCAAATTGCCAATATGTTTCAGGCAAAATTCTTCTGTGAAGAGCAGGTATCTCACACACAGTTTAACTTGGAACTCTCCAAAGCAGTGTCACATACTTCCACTGGAAGTAGCAGCACCTTTTCATCCAAGTTGCAGAGCTTCAGTAGTTGCTTTGTTATTAAACTTGGATAACAACGGAATGGATATTTTTGTGTGTGTGTGATTTCTTATGAAGATGTCTTATGCAACTATCTTACCTATTTGTATGAGTTTTGTACATTCCCATTTGTCTTTTTTCTTATCTGTCAACCAGTTTGCTCCAGAACTGCTTGTAAGCCCTTTCATTATTTTCAACCAGATTTGAAAGTGCAGCAAGAAGACCATTATGGACAATAAAATATTTGTTAAGTATGCATAAGAAAATGAAATTAGCACACCTAATGAGAAAAAAAAAAAGTAGGAAGAGCTCATCCTCATATCTTCCATTTAGTAGTAGCCAGATTGCTGTCCATAATGAACCTTTCAGAACTATTTCTCCTCAGATGAACATTTCACAATGAAGCACTGGGACTGTAAGTGTATAAACAGGTGTGAAACTAGGTTTCATTACTTGTTCTTCTTATTGAACAATTTGATAAATAACCTCTTTCATGACTCTAATGTTTTCCAAAATGTTCTTTGTGCCTGATGACGATCTCTGCACAATGATCCATGTTCTAGAATGCAGTCACTATTATTAGAAAGGGGAAGTTGTACACTGTTTTCTTACTGTCTCAAGACTCTGTTCTCACAGGTGTAAGTTGCCACAGGCAAAAAAAGCCTGATTCTATACTAGAAATTCTATACTAGATGTGTTCTGAATTGCATCTAACTTTTCTTCTTCTTTCAGAGGCTTTATTAGGAATCATCCTATCTTCACTGTTGATAACTCAGATCACAGTACAGGGGAGATATATTTATGGCAGTTGAATAGTAGATGCAGAAAGATCTTGGTGTACAATGAATTTTCAGGGAAGACTAGAATAATTCGAAGTCTGCCCACACCTCCATATATCCTGACAAAATTTTTCCACCATAATTAGAATGACATTCAAAATAATGGCTTCCATTTTCCCTGAAAACATAAACAAACAAACCTTCCCCAATTAGTTTCACAAAATGACTGAGCGAGCAGAGCTAAAGATTCCATTAGGGGCTTACTATGCTAATCTAATTAGCCTGGGAAACACTCACATATTATGGAACCGAAATCAATAAAAACTCTGAAAAGCTAGATTTACAGTTCAGTCACAAAAAGGATTATGCAGACATTTCACCATTCTTTTGCTTATAATTTTCATGAGCAATAAGCAGAACAAACACAATTCTTATCTAAAGGGTCGCATGTAAATATGCATGACATGGTCTGAATATTCTTTGACATGAAAAAATTAGCAGACTTAATTTATGAGCTCTAATGTAATCCATAAACAATTTACACACTGTGTTGTTTTTTCAGTGAGGAGAAAATATATTCAGCCTCCTAAAATAATTTTGGAGCTTTTAACAAGCAGAAATTCTTCAAAATCTAGATTCCACTTCTACCAGTTATATAAGTTTATATGGAACTTACCCATCAGAATGCTCTCAGCAGCTGTCAAAGTGATGGGAGCTCCCCTTCGTCGTTTTTGCATCATAGCTTTTAGTGAAAGAAGAAACTATTACTCTTAAATCAGCAATAAAAAACGCAGAAAGTGGCTTAGTTGTTTTTGAGGACAGAGACTCTTAAGCTGTGTTCCCCACAGGTTTCAAAGTCTGAGAAATTTCTCTGAACTTTTCCATCTAGAGTGAAATCTGCATTTAGTTTACAGAACAAAATGAAGTAAATCTGCATGAAGTAATACGTACTGATAAACATGCAAATGCTTTTAAACTACAGTGATAGTCAGCACTGAAGAAGCAGCATGGCAGTGTCATTGTTGAAAAAGTTCTGCTACAGTCAAATCCTGTGTCAATGTGCCCTTCATCATCACTGTAGCCACTCCACATTGCTTGTCTGGACAGAAAATCTAGCTCGTTCTGAAGCTTCTGTCCTTCTCTTGCCTATTATTTTGCTATGCATCGGGTAGATTCTAGGCAGCTTAATTGTTTCTTCACACTATGTAAACCATTTAACTTCTCTGGCGTCCTGCAGAAATTAAGCTCATTATGGGCCCAGTGGCCCAAATGACACCGCTTTCCCACAAGGTACAGCAGGGAACCGTATTAGTGGTAAAGCTCAAAGGAAAGAATATATCACCTGTGACATATGGCTGTAGAGGGAATGGAAGAAGAAAGTGATTTGTCAAATTATATTTGTAGTGGTCAAGTGAGGTTAAAAATGGTCAAGGGTTACAAATACTGATTCAGAATCCATTGTCAGAAAAACTGGCAAGGGGTTTTCTCTTTCATTATGATGCAACCCCCCTTCCCACCTCCTCCCCCCTGACTTCCCCCCCAACACTCTGTCATCCTAAGACATCTGAAATCCTTATCCTTTGACCTAAATTGGAATGAATTAGTTAAACAGTAGAATAAATGTAAAAGACTAAATGAGAAAGGGGGAGAAATCCAGACATTATCATTCAGTAGGATTTGTTGGTCAAACAAAGATTAAACTGAGTGAAAGTGATAGAATTTTGCCCAGCTTTTGTTTGAAAGCTAGTCTTTTTGGGTTAGAAACTGGTGTTGAATCTGAGTGTTCCAAAACGTGATTCAGAACACGATTTTCTCTAAATGTACTTGCCAGAGGTAAATGTAATAATTTATGGAGTGTGCAGAAAATGTTTTCTTCAGCTATTTGCTATTCAGAAAAGGTTTTCCTTTGCTCTTACTGTTAGGCTTTTATGCTGGCAGTCTTATTAAGGTCAAGCCCTATCAAAATATTACCTCTGGGGTCAGAAGGGTAGTGTAGTCCTTCCCAAGGCTATTACACATTTTGGTGATCAACTGCTAGAGGGCACTTAAGAGAGATCCAGAGCAGTACAACAGCCCCTGGAGAACGAAACAACATCTAGTTTTTGACAGCTTCCTGTAGTCATGAACTGGGAGATTTATGAGGTTAGATTTGATCTCTAGTCCTGTCTAAAGCCAGGTATGCTGTATGCTGCATTACTAAACAGGCTAGTAGACAAAGCTAATATAGCTTCTTAAAGGTGAACTTGAAAAGCTACTTTTAAATTTCTGACTAGCTAACTAAATCCATTTTAATGCCAGCTGTGAGAATTAGGGAAATGCAATCTCCCAGGTACATTTTATTAAAGCAAACAGCTAAAGCAACACTCTGTCTACTTTCTGGTAATGTTTCTTCAGCAGCAATGGAAGTGCAAGCCTAGAAAGGGTGAATTTTCATCTATATTGTTTAAAATTTCTAATATTCTCCTTTGTTGAAAGTAGTCGGAACCATCTCTTCACCCTGTTCTGTAAGCCCTAAATAAATATGGTCTGACTCAGCACCTTAAGCATTCTAGAGACTTCTAAAACTTTTATACTCTTTTTATGTTATGTTACATTCATTTAAACAATGATAAATTAAGTGAGAAATCTAGTAACCTCCTCATAAAGAACAAGTTTTGAGAGACAAATCGTTAAATGATACCTTACACTTTTATGTACTGTGAAAAGAAAGTAAAGAATAAAATGCATTTGAGTGCTTGAACTGCATGAATATCAGCTTTAGTATTTTACAGATATGATAAAACTGCTGAAGTACCTATGAAACACATGGTTTCATGTGTTTGATTGGAGCACTACTTTGAATTGGCTTGTAATTATTTCTAGTGCCCTAGAATCTGGTACCCGAAATCCCAGACCTCAAGGTCTGTAAATAAACCTTATGTCAGTCAAATAATAAGTGAAGTGAATAACTTCATGGAAAAAGGGGCTTCTTTAAGGGAAACAGGATTATTCTGCTGTTTGCAAACAGAAGAGAAAGCAACTTCAGGAAGAAAAATAAAAAGTATATTCCTGACAAACCCCAAAAGATGAATCCTGTAGGATTTATCCAAAAGGAGGATCTATGAGGCATGTGATCATACAGCAGAGAGAGTGAGGCACAAGTCATACTTGTTTACAGCTCTCACTGGGTGTGTGTTGCTACCAACCATCATTCTTCCTAAGTGAAACCTTACTTCATGTAGCAACCCCACTAAAGCCTATAGGCATGCTAATCTGACTCTCGTCAGTGCTAAACAGATCTTTGCATTTTAAAAGCTGCTATTCACCTTTCTGTAAGTACAGACAAATGGTTCCGACTTTGCCTTAGTATTTACCTTTTCCTCATTTCTTAATTACGCTGAAATGATAAAAGGCTTTCTCACCACGCTATTTTATTTCCTTGCCTTTAATTGGTATTGTTTCACAGGATATATTATCAATTATGAAGATGATAAATGACTGGGTGTCTTTCAAGAAACTGCTTCAGCAGGCTGTCGGACATGAGATTTATTCCTGACTTTAAGGTCAGGATTAGTTTTAGCATCAAAATGCAAAACAAAACAGGAGAGTGAGACTTAGTTTACTTAGAATTGGTGCAACTTGTCAAGTATGGTAGTGTGTTTTTACTTGATAATTAGTTCAAGACAAGCTTGAAGCTGCTTCAAAGTACATTTTAAATCAGACCATACTGAAGAGTCTTTGGGGAGGCATCACTAACAATTCAGTGGAAGAATAGGATGCTGTGAATGCTTGTTATTCAAGTATTTCCTTTCCTTATGCATGAGTTATATAGAAGCAGTAAGAACATATTTCTTCCTTTTCTCTCCCTTTGATGCAGATAAAAATACAAGTCAGCCAAAACGCACAGTGAACTAAGAAAGGTGAAGCAAAACTCTCTGCAGACTTTAATCCAATTTCTAGGTTACCAGAGATGATGACAATAAAAATAACTATTGAGAAAATCCTGAGTATGTATATTTCTAAACTAGTATAATATGGAACTTTGAACAAGAACAAATACAAGAAAAAAATTTAAAGTCTCTGGGTTTTTTCATGCAAGTTTGCAAAAAGCCTTGGGTGCTGTGTTCCTGGTACATAAATGAGACCATGTATGAAACAAAAAAAGCACAAAAGTTAGTAAAGTCTTGTTAACATTAAAAAATCAAGAAAATATTGCATTCATATCTTCTACTATATAAGATTTTTCTTCAGTAATTTAAACATTCAGTACCTCTAAATGCAAAGTTTATATTATCATCAGTTTTCACTTCAAATCAAAGAATTCTAAAAGATATTTTTAAAACTCTATTATTCTGCAACAGGTAAGGGAAGTTAAGGAATAGTGTATTTTACATAGGGTGGATGACTATATATTTTACACACTTTATCTTTGTCTTATTATCACCTTGAAGTAATATACTGTATTCTAGATAAATGGCAGGCTAATCAAATACTACAATCTGTCCATTATTATTTTTTTTTTGTGTCATTAATAAGATGTTGTAGTTTGAATTCTGATCACTCACACTAACAATTGACTGATACATATTTTAATAGGGGCTTAGGTTCACTGAAGGATTTATGTCTGTCTTCAGTGATCACACAATCAGAGAATCACAGAATGGTCAAGAATGGAAAGGGTATCTGGAGTTAATTTGATACAATCCCCCTGCTAAAGCAGGTTCTTCCAGAGCTGGTTGCCCTGGACCATGTCCTTCTGGATTTTAAATGTCTCCAGGGATGGATACTCCACAACTTCCCTGGGCAATCTGTGCCAGGCCTTGGTCACCCTTACATTGTAAAAGTGTTTGCTGATGTTCAGAGGGAACCTCCTGTGTTTCAGTGTGCACCCATTACTTCTGGTCCTGTCACTGAGCACACTGAAAAGAACCTGTCTTCCTTATACTTTTCTTCAGATATTTATATACATTAATGAGAACCCCCTGAGCCTTCTCATCTCCAGGCTGAACACTCTCAGTTCTCTCAGTCTTTTCCCATAAGAGAGATGCTCCAGTCCCCTCATCTTCTTTACGGCCTTTTGCCGGACTCTCTCCAGTATGTCCAAGCCTCTCATGTACTGAGGAGCCCAAAACTGTGGAACACCCTGGGTGTGGTCTCACCATTGCTAAGCAGAGGTAAAGAATCCCCTTTCTCGATCTACTGGCAACACGTCTCCTAAAGCAGCCCGTGATACACTTAGCCTTCTTTATTGCAAAAGTATGGTACCAGCTCATGTTCAGCATCCATCAGGACGCCCAGGTCCTTTTCTGAAAAACTGCTTTCTAGCTGGGTGATTCCTAGCATATATACTGGTGCACAGAGTTGTTCCTCCCCAGCTGCAGAAATTTGCATTTTCCCTTGAAAATTTCCCTGTCAGCTCATTTCTCCAGCCTGGTGAGGTCTCCCTTGAGAGCAGCACAACCCTCTGGTTTATCAGCCATTCTTCCCAGTTTTCTAAAGCAAACTTGCTGGAAGGCCTCATCCTCTTGTTCTTGCTGAACTTGTGGCCTATGGGAGACACCGACTACAATGTCACCCATACCTGTCTGCTGATATGTCACCCATATCAGTGATGAAGGCCTATGTTCCTTTTCTTTTCTGAACTGTACAGAACCCAGTCATGGAGCATTTACAGGGTTTTTTTGATCGTCCAAATCAATTTTTCCATACTTTGTTTTTTTGTTTTCTGAAATTCATTGCTTTTGCTCAGCATGGCTTTTGCTCTTTGGAAGTGTAACCACTAAGGAATGGTAAAGGAACATATGCCCATCATATACTTTGCTTTTTCCAAGACATGTACTATAAGTATAGTATGTAAATTACAAGACATGATATACTGGGGACCTGAGGGGTTTACACTACAAGGCAGGTGATAAGGAACATTTTCTTTATGGTTGTGGCAAAAACCATTATGATATTCATTGGGACTGCATTAAAGAGTGCTTTCCTTATGTCTGAATTCATGCCAGAGTTAGATACACAAGGGTTAATTAAGTGCATTTATGCCAAGAATAATTCCTCTGTGAATTCAGTAAAACCTTCATACAAACAAGCATACTATCTATTTTTAAAAATGCTTTAGATGTCTATACATTCATGCTTCGTTGTAGAATATCCAGCAGGATTCAGCAAGTGGTTGGATATGATATTGTCACAAATTTTTTACAAAAATAAAGCAGAAAATAAATCTTTGTACTTCTACTCCTTTATAAAGCAGTGTGAATTTTTGATCTTTAGAAATAATCCCAGTGGTTTTATATGGGAGGAGGGAGATGCTACAAAGCTTGAAATGGGAAAGAACTTTATCAGAAGTGGTATTACATTATCTGCTACTATTGACAGTTTCTACCATTGACCTAATCTGTGATATGAGAGTAAAAGAGAAGTGGCACAAAACTCGCTAGCTATATCAAGACTTAAGCTCATGAAAAGGGAAAATAAAATTAAATAAAAAGTTATTAACCACTGAAATAAATAAACTATAGACTCCCAAAGATCATTAAAAATGTTTGACTGACCACTATGCAAAGTGGGGAAAAAAATCTAAGTTAGAAACAAAAACAGATCGGTGTCCTTCCTATGCTGAGGATCTCAGAGCTGGACACTGCACTCCAGGTGGGGTTTAGTGAGAGCAGAATAGAGAGGGAGAATCCCCTCCCTCGCTCTGCTGGCCATGCTGCTTTTGCTGCAGCCCAGGACACAACCGGCCTTCTGGGCTGCAAGCCCACATTGCCAGGTCACGTCCATCCTGCCCTCCACCAGCACCCCCAAGTCCTTCTTGGCAGAGCTGCTCTTGATCTGTTCATCCCCCAGTCTGTGTTGGTACTGGAAGGTGACCCTACCCTTGTGCGGGAACTTGCACTTGGTAAAACGTTATGAAATTCCCATGGATTCCCTTCTTGAGCTTGTCCAGGTCCCTCTGGATGGCATCCCATCCTTCAGGTGTGTCAACTGCACAGTTCAGTGTGGTGTCATTTGCAAAGTAGTAGGGGATGCACTCAGTCACTTTGTCTATGTCACTGATTAATTGAATAGCATTAATTGAATAGCACTGGTCTCAGTACAGACTCCTGAGGGACATCATTTGCCACCAATATTCATCGGGACATTGAGCCATCAACCACTACCTTCTGGATGCTGCTGTCCTACCAATTCCTTATTCACTCATCAATTTGGAGAGACTGACTATGTGAAAGGTCTTACAGACCTTGGGTAGATGACATCTGTAGCCCTTTCCCTGTCCACTGATGTAATCATTCCACTGCAGAAGGCCACTAGATTGGTCAGGCAGGACTTGCCCTCGGTGAAGCCATGCTAGCTGTCTTGAATCACCTCCCTGTCCCTCATGGGCGTTAGCATAACTTCTCCTGTTCCATGATTTTTCCAGTGACAGAGGTGAGGATAACAGGTCGGTGGTTCCCAGTGTCCTCCTTTCTACCACAGACAACTGAAAACATTTTCATATGTCAGATCATGTCCCAAACAACAAATTCAGAGTCATACTGAAAAAATGATAACACCTGTATGGCATTTTTGCGTTTCCTGAAAGTGTGGCACAGTATGTGAGTACTACGAATTTCAGTGTATAAAAGTAGTACCTTATTGAATAGAGAATTTCAGCAATGATGTAAAGCCTTCTTTAGAAAACCAAACTCCAAAGAAATTTAAAAAACTATCTGTGTGCTTGGCAATGACACAACACTAAGTAACCACAAAATACCCACTGAATTATTAGCCAGAAGCAAAAAATTGGTCAGATATTATGACTTGATTTTGTTGTTTATTGATTTCTGTAATTTCTTCAAAGATGGAAATGAAGTGAAATGGAATGAAATATGTTGTACTTCTTCCTCTTTATAATTTATGAAGTCCTACCTCTGGCTACTAAAAACTCACATACAATTTTAAGATGAAGCAAATATTTCTCTCTCAATATTCTCCTCTATGGAAATAAAATTTGAATTTATCCTTTTCAAAGCAGCAAAAAATACAGTCTTGACATGACATTTGCATTGCAATGGAAGAGTCAATGAACCTGTGATAATGAATTAGTATTGAATTAATGCAAAAAGGTGCACTTTCTCTTGCATTCTTAAATGTGAGCAAATGAACTTATACGATCTTTCAAATGATCTTTGAGTAGATCTGATCTTTGCAAAATTCCCGGGATGGAATAAATTGACATTCCCTGAACTCTTCGCAGATGAGGCATTTAAAACAAAATTTGGATCTATATGTGCCTGTAAAAGTATTCAGGGTTCTTTAGGTAAGCTAAACAAAAACAACATCTGACTTCTCAATAAATTTATTGAAACATCTAGAAAAACTATACTTTTAATGGAGGAAGAAACTAATGAAAAAGATAGAACAGAATGCCTTTCTTTCTACATCTGGTTTTAGCTGCAGATGGATGCAAAGAAGATTTGTGACGCAAATTATCGAAAGTGAGAAATAATTTTTTGACAGAAACATGTGGTGATATAATAATGATTCTACAGAATAGGTAAGGTACTATGTCTACCAGTATATTAAAGAATTTTAAAGATTAATGCACTCTTTCATTCCTACCCATATGATGTGACTGATTCTGTAGTGGTTTTTTCTATGTTGTGAATACACACTTTTTGGAGTTAGGTGAACTTACTCAAGAGAGCTGTAGAATAGGAAAAGCAAAGAGGAATTTAAGTCTGAGTCAACTATAAATTAAGCAGAGATGTGTAGTGATCTGGCATGGCCATGATATGAAAGGCACCACTCATACTGGGCCATAAAGGAAAGAGAGACTTGTATTAGACACTTACAGTTGACTTTCATACACTTTTTATTGCTTTTTCCATAGCATAATTTTTTGCAGTAATCACTTTATTTTACATGAAAAGTGCTCATAAGTTTGAGTTTGGGTACAGAAACCAGTCTCTAACACTGTCAGTGTGCAGTATTTGCAGCAAAACCTGAAATGGCAGTGATTTAAGTGGGCCTTTTACTTTATTTCTAGGTCCTCAAAGGGAAAATATAATTTGTTGGAAAAAATAGTAGTTCTTTTCCTTGAAGAGATATCTCCGCTGCTGCTATGTGTATATATATTGCATACCATTATTTTCTATTCTCTTGATAAATATATGAAAAATAATTATTTTTATGCCTTTTTATTTTTATTCATCTTTCCTCAAGAAATTTAAACTTAACTATATACTATATACAATAGTATATACTACTATAAACTATTTTGCTATTCTATGAAATGCTGTTTTTATAATTCTTTTTCTACAAATTTGCTGTACAACTCTAATGTTTCAGACCATAGGTGTTTATTTTTAAAGAAGGGATAATAATTTTCTTTACCTGTCATTTATGTCTGGATACTTTGAAAACACATACTAGCAATAAATACTGCAGATGGTGTCGAACTGTATGTGAGGGTGCAGGAGATAATGAATAAAACATTTTTTCTAAGGTCTATGATTCATTGTTCTACCTGATAATTGCTTATGTAAATAATGCATATGATGTATGTAAACAATACATGTCATGCAAGAAATGCTGAATTCAAGGAACCTTTACAAAGAAAATCTTTCTTAAAATTATTTTGTTATCAGATCGGGAAAGGGAAAGGATAGGTGAACTTATTCAGTATTTATGAGTAGATGAAAGAAGACAGGAGTATCTTAGGTTTCACAGTATCTTGTGGTGTATCCACACCAAATAAGGTGTCCTTACTCTATTGTGTCATTTTTATCTGTGTATATGAGTATGGCAGCCCTTATTTTAGAGGAGAGAGGTGAGAGAATGAAAGAAGGTAGTAATGTTCCTTTTTCTGAGAAAACTGCATTACTAATTTTCCCCTACAAGCTAAAATGGCACACTTTTAAATGTAGCAAAAGAACTCAAAACAACTCCTTAAGGTTTCCGCTAGATCCTATACTTAAATTATATCATTACACCTCTTTGGGGATTATATATCCAGATTTAGGAAGGAAAGAAGTGTCATACCCCAAATGGCAAAGCATCACTTAACAGACCGAGAAGTTCTATGTCAGTGTTTCTAAGGAGTGTAATTCTGAAGGCAAAAAATCACATAAAAAAAAAAATTATGCTCCTTATTAATTTATTAGAGGTATATGCTGTTTTCTTGAAGAGAAAAAAAAATGCAAAACCCCGTAATCCAAACTCTGAATTGCACAATATGGTAAATCAAGAGCTATCCTTTTAAACAGATGAGTCTGTCACATGCATAATTTCCATTTATAGCAACATAGACATTAATGCAATAACCAACCCACCAAAACCCGCCAATACCTTGCTAGAAATCTTTGTCCTTTATTAAGAAGTGTACTGTTTCCTAAACTGGATTACCACAATATTGGATATAAATCAGTGACAAAGCTTAATTTTCATACACATGCATGGTTTTGTATTAGCACCTGGGCTATGATGGTTTTAGAGGGAGAAAAAATATTTATAAGCTTAGGATATGAGTTGATCTCCAGCTGATTTTAAATGCTTAGGAGCTAAATTATACTAAACTCCAGAAGTCATGCTCAAATACTTCCATGCAGTGAAGCAGATCTTTCAGCTGTCAGGTGTCTGCTGTCACATCTTCATGCGGTAGGAACACACTGACACAGGAAGCACTGAACAATGACAGATCTAAGTCACAAGGAATAAAAGCGATTTAGGAATTCTGCAGGTGTCAATTTAGCTTCTTAACAGATATGAAAAAAAACCCATTGATTTTATATTACCAAAGTCATTTCAAACACAAAATAAATCCAGTTCCCTTACTGGAATGATTTAAGGTCAAGAAAATGCATTTTTGTTTATAAGTGCCTTGGAGAGGTAAGGTCTTTGTAATTTACCCTATGAAATTGGACTGGTGAAAGTCAACACATTCTACCACCATGGTAATGTCAAAAGTGGTTTTCTTAGGAATCAGGCTGTCTCCCTGGTCACTTCATTTTCCAGAACATTCTGATTTGGTAATGTGTCACTAGAGGGTGCTGCAAAGTTGTTTTCTAATGTATTATACAGATAACTAGTATTTATTTCAATGTTTGTAGAAAATAGAGGTCCAAACTTTCGGGATGAAAATCTGTGAAGTACTGATGAACTATCACTGGCTGATAGGCTTGAATGTCATAATCTGCAAGAAAGGTAGAAAAATTTTCAAGTTTAAATGAGGGACCCAAAACATAAGTTAATAGATAATGGTATGTTTTAGGTTTTCGTTATATGCTTTAGAAAGGATCTTGATTAGGACACCTTTGCACAATTTTATAATAGTTCAAATTCATTTCAAGCATGTCTTCTGCCCATTATCATGCCATCATGTGGAGTCAAGAAGATTAATTAAGAAGGTAAGAACTGTACTTTTCTGGAAAGACTGAAGTAAAATCTTGTTCTTTAATATAATATGAGAACCAGGCCTTTTTTTTTTTTTTTTTGCATTGTTCTTACAAAGACTTCTAAATAGAAACAACAACCCGGTAGAAGAAATAGTGTGTGGTATGGTGTTGGCTGAATTTTGTATAAGTAATACAAATCACAGCCTACACTTCTGACCTATCGTGTGTACTTAACGACATCTAAAAGATGGTGGAAAACATTGTGACTTTACCAAATCACTAAATTACAGTGAGGGGCACCTGCAATATCTCGGCTTCTGGCAGATTTAAGACACTGTGAGAAGTAATAGACAAAACAGCTACCAATTAAAAGCCTCCAATTAAAAAAAATGTAAGATAATGAGCACTGAAGAGTGATACAGGAGTATGTGTGATTAATGTATTAGTATGGGTGTCATAATTTCAGCCAAATGCAGTTCAGATGTGATAGCAGTACATGGTGGTGAAGGCTTATAAAAGAAGCCCATCTTATTCAGGTGCAACCTCTTTGCTTTTGTTTGATAACTTTGTTCCCACAGCTTTCCCTTACTTGTGATAGCTTTATTAAAATTAATTTCCAATGCATTTACAAACCACTTATTATATTGTTCAGTAATAAACTATGTTTACAGATATTGTTTTTGAACTTAAAGGGACTAGTACAAGACACCATAATGTATTTGAAGACCTATAAATCCCCAGAACCTGCTGCTGGCACAGCAGTGCAAGCTACTGCCCCTGCTTGCAACCCTGGAGCGCTGCTGGAACCATGACACAAAGGTTTCCATCTGTGAGAGCAACGTCTCTCAGCAGGGAAAGAGCCGCCTTGCCCACAAGAGGGCTAACATGGTTGTGAACTGCGCAGATTTAGCACGTTGCTTGGAAAACATTTTCAGGAGCTGTCTTTTTGACTGCACAGTCATTTTCAGGGAGATGCGGGTTCTCTTGGCCCATCCTCTGCCACGATGCAGCTGCTACATATTTGTGTAGTAGTGTGCCCCAGATGAAAAGCAGCTCTGCATGAAGCTCAGGCCCCCGGAGCTGGCTGCTGGCTTCTACTGAGAAGCTTCCCCTGCTGCTGTGGCTTGCATGCTACCCTTCCTCCAGCACCTCAGGTTGCCAACAGTATTCTGACCTTCCTCAGAGGTAATTCTCTTCACTTTCCCTGTCAAGCTCAGATGCACTTTTCTATCACGCAACAAAAGAATGCAATGAGAACTCTGCACACTATTCCATGTAACTGCTGGACTCTAGGAGCTCCTCACAATGCTTTTCAGTCCTTTAGGGCTTTGAAAACAGCATGAAAGGGCTAGAAATAGGGTGGAGGGGAATATTCTCAGCAAGGTCACAAAAATGATCTAGTTGTTATTGACATTTTTGCCTCTTACAGCCACCCATCTAAGAATAGAATGAAATCCTTGTCATTTATCTCCCTCAGTGGATCCTAACCCTGTCACAAACTGAAAATTATTTCCTTTCCACAATAGATAGTGCTATATCTGAGCAGTAGTTAGTAGTTACTGTGTCAGTGCAAAGCAATAGGCGACTCTGATAAGTAGCTTATTGACACAGTACATGGTAATTTCTCAGCTGGAACAATTGTGTCAATACACACTTGGGAAATTTGTAATTCATGGAAATGCTATTAGTAAATGATATGTCATTATGGAGAGGCCTCTAGTCCATAGGTTCACACATGTACTGCCATGGTCTGCTTTAGCAGTGAATTGATGCATTCAAAAATAAATATTTTAAGCAATTAATGTATTATACTTAATGTTAATGATAAATATGCATCCCCACAACAACAGGAAGAAACGTTACACTTTGGAGTTTTAAAGCTTAGATCTTACTGCTAAATTAATAGAGAAAATAAAATCAGCCACTGATCCTAGTTACACATAAACAACTGTAACATTTGTGGATTTCCCTTTCAAAGCATTTGAGCTACAGTGGTGATGAAAAAACATCCAGAGAGTGTCTTCGTTTTTCACTGTAGTCTTCTATAACTTCATAATATCGAAACCAATTTAAACCTGTATTAATAAAAATGCTTTGAACTGAGACCTTGCATGTCAACTTGCAACACAGAAAGCATTTTTACTGTCAAGTTATGATCCTCTAAATTAGAAGTTGCTTTATAATTGAAATGCTGACACAGACTTCTAATTGTAGAGGTGTTGGCAGGTGCTGCTATGCTAGCATTATATTAGCAACTTTTGCATGTGAATCTTGTTCATTAAAGGTTATGCTTATATCGTATGCATACAGATTATAGGCTGTAGAATGACAGCTGTGTAAAATCAGTCAAATTAAAACACGCACTATAGATGAAAACAGTCGCACATTAAACAGATTAAATTAGTATCCTTCAAAGTTTCTTTCACTATAAAAATATATATGGAAAATATTTTTAGAGCTACCTGCTTAAAAGTAAAATAGTTTATACGATGGTTTCTGATACAGCATTAGTCATTAACAGAAAATAAAAATACATCTTCTCCTTCAACTAAACATTAAATTAGCTCAACTATAGCAGTAGTCTGAATTGCAAGTGAATAGAGCATGGATCTAATTGCTGTAGTGTTCCAACCCTCCAAGCAGTGCAGATGTTATGCAAATAGTTTTGTGTTCATTTTGTGTAAAATCTGGTTCTTTTTGCAAAATCAGAACGGATGCCAACATGCATGCACCCAGAGTTTAAAAAAAAAAAAAAAATCACTGAATTCCCCTATGTCTGGTTACTAGAAAAACCTTTCAAAGAACAGGCTTGGTTTAAGCAGTGTTAGTGACTGATCCACACCAAAACTCTTGATCAAAAGGTAGTAGACTTAGATAAAATTTGGATCTAACTCTCACTGAGCTGCTGGTTTCACTGAGGGCTTGTGTGTGTGCATATTGAGAATGTTTAGGCTGTGGAGTACCAGTGTGCTATGTTGGTGCAAACGTCTTTGTAAGCCTTTTCTATCCTGTCTCCATCCTGCAGAAAATCATGGTCCTAGTGTGGAAATTGCTGATATGTTCTGCTGATGTATGTTAGCTTATTTCCTTTGTTGTCTAATGATAATTTACCATGTAAGTGCCTTAGGCATGAGACCTGTGGTAGATGTTGAAATAATAAAAATCACACCAGTTTTGAAAATTGTGAGGCTCCTTTCAGCTTTCTAATGTTTCCTTCTAATATGCCTTCAGTGGGTAATTCCTGCTATTCAGGGCTACAATGCAGATGCTAGTAGACTTAAATTATTTAAAATACAAAAAAACCCATAACCAAGTTAAAAAGAAAGACTTGAACATTTTTTACCTTTTTTTTAAATTTCTTTTTTTTTCCTTTTTTTTTTTTAAGAAGGTAGTCAATTTGATGTTAAAAACATATATTTGTTAAGCTGGTTCTGTGGTATTAATTTATCCTTTTTACGTGGAAAACACACATTCATCAAGTCACCTCCCACCAGTATATGTAAAAGCATTGTTATTTTCAGTGGCTATTCTTTTAAGTAGATATCATAACTCTATTTCCATGTATATTTTATTTGACAAGGAGGGGAAAAAATGATGCGAGGATAATAATATTACTTCATGGTAATATTTCAGTGTTATTTATTGCAAGAAGTTGCATTCCTTATTTGTCCCATCTATTTCTATCCTACCTATTCCTTATCCGTACCTATCTTTACTGCTTGCTCAATTACATAGATTTACATCTCGGTTTGACCCCAAGTACATATGTGTATAGTAGTTCATTCCTATATTCAGACATCCACATAAAATTATGAATTAGCATGTCTTGAGCTTATTTGCTTATTTCCTAACCTAACTTGTCTGCTGCTATCACGCTCCATAATTTTTGTGTCTAGTCACTTTTTTCTCTTGTGAGATTCATCAGGGTATTGGACCACAGAGACACGATTGCCTTAAATTTTTTGCTGGAAATCTTGAGAGAAATCGCTGATGTCTTTGTATAAATTCTCAACATAAAACATATTGACTATCAACTAAATCTCTTATCAATATCATTGGTTTAAAAAAGCCAAAATTTTAATAATGGAGTTCTCTTATTTGGCAACTGCATCAGACTTCTTTTGTCACTGAGACTAAGTTTTATACAGAACTACTTGTTTGGGAATTTTCTAGGTACAGTCAAAGCTTAGGCACTTCTTTCTTTGGATAACAAGCACAAATTAGAAAAAAAAAGAACAGAGAGAAGATAGCTGGATACATTTTCTATTCTCGTTCTATTTCTCTCACATTGTATGTAAGAGAAGTGATTAAGATCCTGCATCATTCTTTCTTCTCTTGCTATGGTAAAGAGGATCCTCAGACAGCAGACTGCAAAAATACTTTCAAAGCTTTTCTCCAACTGAATCAGTGGAGAGTATTGAAAAGAAATATTTGACTTAATACTAGTCATTATTATAGTTTAAGAATAAAGTGTGCTATGAGTAATTTTCTTATTAAGAAGAGGCTCAGAGCCTGACACAGTTTCTGGAGGGATGCTTGCACTGTCAGGAAACATAGAAGACAGGCACGTTTTAGAGGTTCAATTAGTATTTTCTCCTTTATCAAAAGAAATACAGGACAGAACAGGTGAGCCAGTTATAATGCCTTTATCAGTTGCTCAAGTATCTGCTGCCAGACTGCTATAAGTAACTGTGAATTAGATAGATAAATAAATGAACACACAAAGCACTTGCTTCCAAAAGCCTGCATTAGCCGTAAATAAATAAGGTTTTTCAACCAAGCAGTAATTACATATTTGCTCTACTCAGTGTCTCAGACTTTTTCCACTGCACTTATACATGCAGAGCTGGGGTTTTACCTGCGGAAATGCATGGTTTTCCTCACTTGTAACTGCAAATGGCTTTAAAATTGATCTTTTTATAACAAAATAAGATATGATAAGAGGATAAGATATGAAAACAGAAATATCAGAGTGCTCACAAAAATGTTATTGTTCTGAGCATACAGAAATGCCAATTTGATTTCACCTCTGCCACCTGGAGGAAGCAGATTTTGCAAGACTTTACAATTACTATCATTATGGTTATTATTTCTCCTTTCTCTACTACTACTACTACTACTACTACTACTACTACTACTACTACTACTACTATTAAAGAGATTTGTTAAAGTGACATATCATGCTCTTTATAAATTTCTACAAATCTAAAGCAAACAAAACTAAAAGGAAAATTACTTCTTTTACAGAGAGCAGAAACCTTAACCATGTGCTACTGAAACAGATCACATAATTTCAAGTCAAAAAAAGGAAACTGACTGAAGTTAAAATGTCATCATTAATCCATTAAAATGTCACCATCATCTGATGCTGTTTTGTGCCTCAAAAATGTGTTAGAAAACCTTTAAATTGTTAGTAAAATCACTATAGAGTGCACCTAGGTAATATTGCATTCATAGGTGAATAAAATTGTCGCAGCCTAAAGAGTAACAGTAGACTGGCATGAGCCAAATGACTTTATATGTATATATATATATATATACACACATAAATGTAGGTATGTGTGTAAACATACCTGTACATATATAAAGATATGAAAATATAGATATGCTTTTACTCATACAAATGAGTTTCCCCATTTTATAAACTGAATATCATTCTTTTCTCTTAAATATTTAGATCTGTCAAAGCTATTCTTCCACAACATTAAAGAAATAGTGTTTTGTGGCATGATATGATGATGGTTTATCAGGAAAAAAACTCTGTTGAAGACAAAACTGCTTTCTGTAAGTAAAGTCCTTCAATTCAAGGCAGGGATGACTTTAGTTAAAACAATGTTTGTGGTCTGACACTGATTTATGATGTGCAGTTTAATTTTTTTTACAGAATCATGGAATCATAGAACGGTTTGAATGGGAAGGGACCTTAAAGATCATCAAGTTCAAATTCCAATCCCCACTATGGATAGGGATACCTTCCACTACACCAGGTTGCTCAAAACCCTATCCAGCCTGGCCTTGAACACTTCCAGGGATGGGGCCTCCACAACTTCTCTGGGCAACGTGTTCCAGTGCCACACCACACTCACAGCATTGAGTTTCTTCCTAATATATAAGCTAGATCTGCCCTCGTTCAGTTTGAAGCCATTCCCCCATGTCCTATCACTGCATGCCGTTGTAAAAACTCCTCTCAGTTTTTTTGCAGGCTCCTTTTAAGTGTTGGAAGGAGGTAATAAGGCGGCCCTGGAGCAGTCTCTTCCCCACTCAGTAAGCCCAGCTGTCTCAGCCTGTCTTCATGGAAGACGTGCTCCAGCCCTCTGATCAGTTTCATGGTCCTTATCTGGACTCACTCCAACAGGTCCATGTCCTTCCTGTGCTGGGGACCCCAGAGGTGGATGCAGTGGTCCAGGTGGAGTCTCATGAGAGCAGAGCAGAGGGGCAAAATCCCCTCCCTTGCCCTGCTGCCCACGCTGCTTTTGATGCAGCCCAGGACACAATTGGCTTTCTGGGCTGCAAGAATTGCTGGGTCATGCTGAGCTTCTTATCAGCCAACACCCTCAAGTCCTTTTCCTCAGGGCTGCTCTCAAGCCATTCTCCTCCCAGTCTGTATTTGTACTTGAGATTGTGCTAACCCATGTGTAGGACCTTGCACTTGGCCTTGTTGAACCTCATGAATTTCTTAGACACCACTTCTCAAGCCTGTCAAGGTCCCTTTGGATGACATCCATTACCTCCAGCATGTCAACTACACCCCACAGTTTGGTGTCATTGGCAAACTTGCTGAGGGTGCACTCCATCCCACTATTCCTGTCACTGACAAAGATGTTAAGCAGCGCTGGTCCGAATACCTAGAAATAATTGTTTGAATCATCTTTTCTGACGATCAGATATTTTTTTAATATACTTTCTTTAGTTTTGGCAGAAAATTAAGTTCTCTGAGGACTAGTGGTGTGCTACACCCTGAATTACTGCCAAAGATGCAATAATTTTTCCCGTCTGCTTAATTGTATTGTGGACGCAATCAGTCATGCAGCAAAAGCAATTAAATTTTTGTTTTTATTCTATTTTCTTACTATTTTGTTAATATCAAAGTGCATATTCTGTTTTAAAAGATGCTCTCTCTCAAGCACACTGTCTCTCTGAGAGCGAGGAAGCAAAACAAACCCAGTGGTAATGAAATAATGTTTGGTTTTGTGGTAGGCTACAGGGTAGAAGAAAGAGATGCATATACACAAATGCCTCATGAAAATGTTTTCTTAAAGCATATTTAATAGATTTTGACTAAAATAAAAATTAGAAAGATATGTCTGCGCTCTGCAGAAAATTGCATCTGTTCAACAAAACCAAAATACCTGAATGTCAAAAATACTCAACTGAAACATTTTATTCACATCTGCTGATAATAATGCCCCATGGGCATTCAGAAGTCTCATGACACTACTCTCAATAGGTTTGGTTCATTAGCAAAGATTTTTCCCCTTGATGCACTTTTGGCCAACATGTAACATGACTATTTTTTTTATGTACTGAGTTTTCATCTCCCAGGGGGAAAATATATCTATTTGCTAAAAGTTGAAACTATTACTGAAAAAATTCAGTGATTTCGTAACTCAAATATTTTACATAAAAAACAATCTACTTCTCAGGCAGCCTTATTTGTAACTTGGCATTACAAAGATCCAGTGCTACAGAGCACAATACCAGCCAAATAACTAACCAGAAGGCTGGGATTCCAGTCTCAACTACTCCATGATATGAGTAGGTAGTGTGGAAAACTACAGTATTGGAAAAAATTTTGCCTTCCCTTTCAAGAATAATCACGAGGATTATTTTGCCACTGATTTGTAACACAGAAAAAGGCCTTAGTCCACTGAATTGAGTCCATTGTGACTGGACTCAATCCTAGAGGTCTTTTCCAACCTAAATGATTCTACGATTCCATGAATACTTCATTCAAGTATACTGAAACAATTCTGTCTTCCCCACTCTATACTGTCTGACTACATACATCACTCAAAGAGTCAGAATTATTCCCCAGTTTTAAGTGATATTCTGAAACCTTTAAGGGTCTGGGAAAGGTGTTGATGAGAGAAACACCAGCACAGATTTCTTTGTATCACATTCAGTGATTTCTGCCCTTGACCACACTGAATCCAAGATTAATTACACTATACTTGACAAGTCTAATTTTCTCCTGGTACAACCTGATGGAAAGTAGTGAGGATGCTTTAGTGGATAATTTGTCTATTGAATTTCTCATGCATTTATATGGTGAATGCACTTGCTAGGTGCTAAGTTTATCAAAAAACCCAGCATCCAACATGGAGAAGAGCAGTCTTGTCACATTAATATCAACTTCAAAGGATCCAACCAATCCTGATCATACTTTAATCATATATCTTATAATTATATGAACTTTCATATGAGCAAGTTTTAATTTAAAAAAAAATACAGCAGGACGAATAAAATTTAATAATTTTGATGGGCCAAATTTATCATCTCTAAATAGAGTTTACTAAAAGATTTTTTAATTATTTTGATGTCAGAGTTCATAAAATTTAAAGAAAATGAAATAACTATTTTCCTTTTCAAGTACCTTAAAAAACAAGAAGTTGTGAAGCTGCACTTGATAGTATGTGAAGGAGATAAACTCTACATTAACCATGTAATCATGGAACCATGTAACCGTGAAATCTAATTAGTAATAACCCATTCATACACCATAATTCTCAATGTGCAAGAAGAACAATAGCTTCTGTTGATGTCTCATTATGCTGTTTATCAAATTATACAATGAAAATATATTTTCTCAGATTTTGTATATAGTATTTTAAAGTATGTTGAATACATTATTTTGTGGGCTTGGTTGGAAGAGCTATGAATATATTTACCAAGCAGTTCATTTAACAGATTTTACAGGTTTTCAGAGTAAGATATTGAACTTTTTTTCATTATTCCTGTAGCCCGATTATGTAAAATATTGCACATCTTAACAACATTGATTTTTTTTCCTTTACTGGAATACTTTGGAGTTCAAATTAATATTAAGTAACTTTTTCTAAAGTTCTTTTTCTTGATTCTTGAGCTTAATAGGCTGAAATTGAGTTTAATGGAGCAGAGAGGAGAGTGAGTGGGCAGGGAGAGCAAAGTCACAGTGGGTTTGGGGTGTAGAGTGCTGCTGTTTGCAGCAGGAGTCACATTCGGGAAGCTGGGTTTCTCCCTCCATGCTCAGTGCAGACTATTGCAATACGCTTTATTTTCAACATACAGCACCTCCTCCCTCTCCTTCTTCACTGGCCTTTGTGTCTTTCTCTCACATATTCTCACTCCTCCTTCTAAATGACATTGTTGAGGTGGTTTTATTCCTCCCCTCTTAACTATGTTATCCCACAGGCGCTACCATCGTCGCTGATGGGCTTGGCCTTGGCCAATGGTGGATCCAGCTGGCATTGGCTCTGAAGGAATTGTCTGTCAGGAGGGAAGCTTCTAGCACATTTCCCATGGAAGCCACCACTGTAGTAGCACCCCAGTGTCATTACCAAAACCTTGCCATGCAAACACAATACACACAGTTTTAACAAAAGTTGTTTTAACTACCTGTTTCCTTAGAAAGTTAGGAAAAAGACCTGCTTGTAAGGCCATGTTTCTCCTTTCCCATGCTGCTGCACTGCAGTTTTGATCAGAAGCCCAAGCAAGCCCACAGCCTCACTATGCTAGAGAACCTGAGGCTGCTGCAGGTTCTGCAAGTCCAGCCTTTTCCAGGGTTTTCCCACTCCAGGGGTCTGGCCTGGGCTGGAGTGGGGTCATCACCAGCAACTGACAGACCTCTGAATCCCTGGGCAGGACACATGCAAGACAGATTTCAAAGCAGAAAATAGTGCCTGAAACAGATTAGGGAAGACTTTCAGTTTTGGTACTAACCATTTAATTGGATGCTATATGCTATATGCTAAAAGTGAGGAAATAAATTACCTTAGTGATTAAGTACTCTCTCTGCTGTAATGGTAGGAGTGTGAACCTGGGAAAAAATCCGTTCTGTATCCACCCAAGGATTACAGAAATCATGTGAAAATCTCAAGTACTTGAGGCAGCGCTAAGGAGTGATAACTGTATTCTTCATTGAAATGGCCTCCATTTAGCCCCATCATTTGGAGATGATGAAAAAGGGGAAATGAAAGGTAAAAGATGAATGTATCTGCACAGGATGGCGAGAGTACGCATGAAAGATGATCCTACACAGCATACCAAATATAGCTCTAAAGATCCAGGAGTTAATGAGAGTGTCAGTGGTGGTTAATGCAGTGCTCTGCATGGGATATGAATGAGGCCATACCTTCCCATGGTAAGGAAAGTGTAATTTCAAATTGTCTCTGATATCAACATGCAGCAATTGTGAGCAAATACTGAACTCATAATGGCAATTACTGCATTTTAGTTACTGAATAAATTATGTTGCATATAATAGACAGTAAATTGCAAACACTTTACAACTTTTTAAATGCTAAAAAACCGCTATCTACTAAGAAAAAAGAATCCTGTTTTCTCAAAACCATGAAAAAAATAATGAAAACCAGTACTTTCCTGAAGTTGATAATTTTATTTAAAACATGAAACAAGATAATTGGAAAAAAGCATATTGTGATAGACACACTTTCCTCCTGCTTATCTTCTTCCTTTTCTTCAACTCCTAGCTCAGATAGTTGCAACAGTAAGGAAGTTGGGATTACATCACCCCTTCCATGCAGAACACCAGAAGCATGAGTTGCATTGCTGAATAATCAGAATTTTTCTACTAGAATGCCCATTCTGTAGTCTGAGTTAATACACTATTCTGAAAATTTAATATCTTTGCAATCATTTTAATATAGAACAGAACAAAGCTGTGCTGAAAGATGCTTACATTTAAATAAATTAGAGCAAACTAGCAAAATGCAGAGGTTGAGATACAGGGTGAATTGTGCACATGAGGCAACTTTATCAAAAAAGGGTTCAAAACACGTTTTATCTCCAAATTCTTGAGGACTGAAAAGAAAATCAGCAATAAAGGCAGCAATAGAGGAAGCTAGCTTTTTACACAGTAAGCAAACCTTTGTAAGGGCAGATCCACTGCATAATCCTTATTTACTGGAGTCTAAACTCTTGTAGGCAATTGTAAATATTCAGCACAAGAATGTGTGCACAATGCAGATATTCTTTATTCCTTCAGAGCAAGGCCTCTTCCGTATAGCTCACTGTCAACACAAGATAGCTCTCTGTGTAGAGAAAAGAAAAAACATGTTGTCCACTGTAAACTTAATCTCTTGCTCCAAAATGAAGCTTATTCGAATTTGAAACAAGTCTTTCCCGAGTCTTGGCATCAAGATGTTTTCATTCAACAAATATGTATAAACAGGCTCCTTATTACAGATTCCACAAAGAGCTTTAATGGGGTCTCCAAATTATGGCTTTAGGAAAATCCTATTTTTTGCATGTGTTGAGCAGTTTTCATATTTCCTATATTAGGTAAAACCTGTAAACAAAAAATTCAGGTTTTCATTAAATTACTGTGACATATAGAGATACAGTAAATAAATACCCCCACTGAACATACTCAGTTCTGGGATATACAATGTGTGGCAATATTTTAAAATTAAGGATTCTCTAGCTCACTGTGTTCGTTCTGCATTTTGTCAGTGTGCTCTAGTGAGAGAGGTTTCATATTGTAAAGTTTTAGTTAAGTTAGTGGTCATTTTGCACTGTGCAGTGTAAACAGCTTGAATGTAGATTAAAAAAAGGAGGGTGAGGAGGTGGGGTGGTGTTCTTTAGAGTATTATTACTCAATCATCTAAAAAGGTTGCTATGTCATATTTTGTCGTTTGATAATTATTTTGCAATGCTCTTAGCAGACATATTGCTTCCCTAGGCAGTGATTGTCTGAAGATTTCATTACAAACAGGAGCCTTCAGGGAAGAATGTTGCTAATGAAATTAATCATTATACGGGTTTACTCTTTAATAAGGTACTTTGTAAGATATTATTTCTAGATGGAATATATTAGTGCAGATACGCTGTTTTGACAGTCAACATACTCTATGAGAAAGAGAGAGAGTAGGAGAAAAGAAGGCAGGAAGGAGGGAGGGAGTGGAGGGGAAATTAAAAATAGCTCTTCACCATACCTTTCTCTGGCCCCCTTGACATGTACTGGGAATTACCTGTCCTCAGCAAACCATCTGGTTGTTGATCATGTGATAGATGGAAGATGACTATGTGACTGCAAAGAGGGACTGCAAAGAGGTACATTTTCGAGCTGTCTTATTGTGCCGCTCAGGTGTCGGTACAACTCAGATAATCAGTAGAGAGGCTGGACTCGATACAGAGAAATTGGATTTTAGCTCCTGTTCCAATTTTATCCTTGAGAATTTTTTTTTTTCTGAATCAGCGTGTCTTTGGTTCACATATCTCTTCAGAGTATGGGACTTGAACTTCTTTCATTTCTTCTTTTTTTTTTTTTAAATAGTGCATGATCTATTGAGCTTAAGGTTACATGCAATTATGCAACTCAGAAAATTTTTGTTTCATAAACAACAAAAAATAAATTAACAAATCCAAGATTTTGCATAGTTATAATTGCTTACAACACCTTAAGAACTACTTTTAGCCAGGCTTCAGATCATACATTTCTGATAGATTTCCCTGAAATCTATTTTGCTTTATTTGCAAATATAGTTTGCTTCTGACCCAGTGTTTTCTTAACTGTGTTTGAACATAAGGTAATGCTTGAAGATTAAAAGAAGAACCGTCTTATAACTTTCCAGCGACCATCAGCAGTGTTATTAAATGGCTGGTCTGTCATGGATTAACGTTTGAGACTTTTATAATTGGAGAATTTTATCCCTGTCTGTCTTTTGATTAACTTTCATAAAGACGTTGTATTGTCTCCAAAGTTAGCTCTACAGGAAAGAAAATCAGCACATTACCTTGGGCATGAAATCAGAATTGTCCCACAAGTCAAGTGCAAACAACACTGCAAATCATCCAAGGATGATGGGGGATGACGCAGAAGCCCAAGTTTCAAATCTGTGTGTGTCCAGTGCCAGGTTAGTTTTCTTCTGGCCACATTGGTAGAGGAAGACATGGCTTCTGCCTCAGTGCTGGAGCAGGAGGAGCTGTCTTTCATGTAAGACAGTCCTAATAGAAAAGGTGTCTGGTAGACTAGTCCTCCCTCTCTTTCCATCCATGCATATCATCTCTTAGAATTAGAGTTTTGGTTTTTTTAGTTCAATATGTTTTCAGAATTCACAATATATGACCTTCTGAGGTGAAAAAATGTTATACTCCAGCAAAGAGTGTATTATGGGTTTAATGAAAAAAAATAAAAAATGTTAAAAACAGATAGGGCTTATGAAAGGGCACGGGATTTTACTGGGTTTTATTGTTGCGAACACAGGTTTTATTCACTGAAATTAGCTAGAGATCTATAAACTTGTTTTTTTTCTCAAACAAAGAATACAATCTGCAAAAGAAAGGAGGAAAAAGCAATTATTTTTGTGAGCATAAACTATAAACTATCAGATTTGCTAATTTGGACACTAGCTTCACTCTGCAGCTTAGCCAGCCTTTTATAATTTAACAAGTAGCCCTGATAATCTGCTGCATTGTGCACAATCATTTGCCATTTCTAATTAAAATTGACAAACCCCTTGAAACTTCCCCTAGACAAATGTGGCAAGTTTAGAATAGCTTCAATTGGTTTAACTCTTTGGGACTGTATTGTTATGTAGGGTCTTTTTAGAAAAGAAGCAACAATGTATGGAATACTATAACAAGCCTGTAAAAATGCCCAGAAAATAGATTTCTTGTGATGATGTGTAAACAGTGCCTACAGAACCATTACCATATGAGAAAACATAGTGAAAGCACCATTTTCCCTCCAGACATGTTAAAGATACTTTATTCTCATTTGGAAGCAGAGTCTCTGAGAAAAATATTGTCTCATACACAGTGTGATCACTGCTGCTGTGTGGATGGCTGCTTGTCTGTTAAACTCCAAACTCCTACTGCAAAATACGGTGTGTGCTTGGGTTCTTATAAATGACCTACTTAATCTTGATAGAGGCAGCACTGGACCACCTCATACAAAGGCAACGTTTCATACCTTCCCTCCTGCAATGAGACGGTGTCCTTGTGCTTCAATAAAAGAGTGACTGGAGGGTGATGTACAACAATTTGTGGATTAGGAAGCCAGAATCCTTTAGGTTTTTTTTCTGTTCAACACTGAATTACTACAGTACTCTTTTCCATACCTATCTGCAATTAAAGCTGGTTGTGTAATTCAACATATTAACAGAAAAATATTTTTCTCTACTTCAGTGAAAATAATGCAGGCCCTAATGACTAATTTTATTTTTTTTTTATGGAGCAGATGAAATAGTGGGGAAGACATTGCTGATTTATATATGTGCTGTGTACAGTCATGTAAGAGCGTGTGCACTTTGCATATTTCAGGAGATGGATTTTTGCCTGCAGCAATGCAGTCCATTTCTGGAATGTCCAGAGTAAATTCCCTAGACCACTCATGAGAGAAAAAAGACAGAGAGGGAGGAACAAAATGATACCAAAATGCAGATCTGATGCTCCTCATGTATTAGGGGACTTCTGGAAATTTATGTTAAAATCTTTACAGGGTACTGAAGTAGCTTTTGTAGAGGCATTTCATTCCGGAAGGAGAGTGCATTTTTTACTGATAGTGGGTCTCTTTTGCTGCGTGAATACAAGATAGATGACGCTGAAGGCAAAGTCTTGGCCAAGAGACCTAGCAAGTGTTGTAATAGGCATACAATGCACATATTCAGTAAGTTTATAATCAAAAGAGAACTGTGTTCTTTGAATGTTTGTCTTGCACATAGACAAATCAGGAGATTGGTTCAAATACATGGTTTTGCATTCCAACCTAAAAAGACAGTATAAAAGAGTATTGGCCAGAATGTTTGTGGCTTCTGAAAAGATTTATTTTTCTCTGTTTTGCACTTGTGCCTTTGCATGTGACAACGAGGTCCAGGGAGAGAGTTGTTTCCTTGAGAACTTAATGACAGAGTCATTGGTTCAGAGACAGGAAGACGGAGTTCTACATAAAAGTTCTGAGATTTAGAGAGAAGAAAATTACAAAAATACGAGAGAAAAAAAAAAGAAAGTCCTTTCTGTGTCTTTATTTTCTATCTCAATGTGTGTGTTTTGTTCTCTGTTACAGATGAGTGAAGGCAGGAATTTTGAGGAAAAAATCCCCAAACTTCTATTTATTACTTAAATTTGAAAACAATTTTTTAAAGTTCTTTGTGAAAAGAGGGAAGACATAAAAGTCCATAAAAAGTTATAGATTCTCAGATTTCCTAGTGCAATAAAATGAGTCTCTTTTTTATACCTGTTATTTCTTTAGACTGAGTAATGTATCTGACCTAGCCTATGCTTCTGTTGCCCTCTGCTATGGAGGCA
>VZTD01000643.1:5885-26703 GCA_013397725.1 Rhagologus leucostigma
CTCCTCCTCGGAGCTGGTCGGTGAGGGCGTGGGCCCACCCCCGGGCCTCGGGGAGAAAATTCTCCTGATGTGTTCTGATGTTGTTGAAACAGTTCAGAAGAGAAGAAGGGAAAAAAAAACCTAAAGTCCCAGGAAACAAAATTCAGCTCTCCGTCTCACACCAAGAGGGAAAAAAAAACCAGCTGGCTGAAGAAAAAGCAAACAGGGTGCTCCCTTCATGCCTTTCCACAGTCAGAAAAACACTGAGGAGTCTATCTCTGTGTCCTTGAGAAGCTGCTTTGGAAAGTTCATCTGGGTGGTTTTTTTCTCAAGCTCAGTTTAAAGGCACAGAAAAGGCACAATACTACTTTTTGGGCATAGAGCATGATAGGGGATACACATGATAGAGTCACCCCAAGACACATGGGCAGTTGTTTCATACTCAGCGCCGCAGTGTCTACAAGATCTTACTCAGACATCATGCCTACCCCTAGCCAGGAACTCACGTGTGGGGTAGACATTCGCTCTCAATTGCAACGCAGTTATAAGTTTTGTATGAGGAATGCCAAGATAGCGCACCAACCAACTGTTACTGATGTTATCATTCTCAAAATTTTCAATACCATGGCCCTGGTATTTCCATTTATTAAACTCCACCTTCTGCCAGTCACAAGGTCTAGGAAAGTGCATTCTGGAACGAGGAGTCTCCCACTCTGACAAGGCTTCACCTCCTTCTGTAACTGATTCCACCTCCGGGATAGGCTCCCGAATCTGTGGGATGGACTTCTTCTCCCCGCCAGCTCTCAATCATAATTTCTCAAACATCATTTCCAGATGTTCTCCCTTCAAAAATGCAACCAGAGCACCATCCGAAGACTGGGCCAACTTATGCAATCTTTGCGCTTGTATGTTTGGTATAAGTGCCGCCAGTTTGATGAGTCCTAGCCCTCCATCCTTAAATCTCGAATATAAGATGGCATCACATGTACTTAATGGGAGGTGAAGCCACTCCTTGACCATCCTTCTAATGCTGCATCACCTGCTATTTCTGCTAATGTAAGAGCTGCATTTGCACCCCCAGCATAAGTCTCTATCAGTTTGGCGAGAGTTCTTCTCCATTTGACTTCCCATAGTATGTACTGTGAGTCTGTCAGGACCATAGATGCTACGTATTTACAATCATAATGCACTAAATCGTAGTTATTGAAGGTGCCTTTCAATAGCTGTTTGAAATATGGAGAACTTAGGCCGCTATCTTTAATGGCGTGTCTCAAGTCTTTGATGATGTCGTGTGTCAGTGGTATCTATTTCGGATTTGCATTTCTTCTGCCATATCTTATTGGCATCACTATCATTCCTGTTTTTGCCACATTGCAATCCCCTTCTTTCAATGCCTTTCTCTAACCTCTGCCCAGGTGGTAAAATTAGGTGTGTCCTCTGAAGGATTATTTGGATTATTGTTTGAAAATACTCCTAAATTCGAAGAAAATGTAGCCAAGTCTCTGTTTACATTCTTTAGATTGTCTGTATTTTGTAGATTTATGTCTTGTAAAGGTGTTTTTCCTTCTGGCTTTAAGGCTGCATTCATGCCTTCTTCGCTTGTCCAGAAATTCGGCTGCATTTGTGTCTGTTTAGGTCTATTTGAGGGTGCAATAATAGAAGTGGCCACAGGTGGCGTTGCAGTTGGAGGATTAAGCAACTTGTTGTCACAAGATGGCGCAGGCGGAAGTATGTAGGCATTGTTCATGGAAGTGACTGGGCGCCGCCATCTTGTTGTACGGAAGATACGGGCTGTGCGCCGCCATTTTGTAGGAAGCACAAGGTCTGGTCGCCGTTCCGCGGCTGTATTAACTGGGGAGACCCGGGATTCACCGCCGCCATGGAGAAATCTGTGGGATTTTGCATAAGCGCAGGCAAGCGTGGGGGACCACGCACCGCAGACACGGATAAGGGGTCGCATTTTATTTATCTTTTCTGGGGCTGCTCTTGCTGTTCTGACTGCTCCCATCCCGGGCCGGTTCGCGCTGCGGATCGCGGATCGGCCGGGGACAAGCCCGCGTTTCCCTGCACACCCTTAGATGTTTGCTCCTCTTTTACCGTGTTTTCTGATGTGGCAATTGTGCTTAATAGTCCGGGCGGCTCGCGATCTGTTACAGTTTGAGTTTCAGCTCCTGCCGCCTGAGGAGGAGGAGGCGGGGCTCCCTCCCCTCTCTGTGCGGAATGCAGAGGCTGCGCGGAAGCTGTGCAGGTGTAGGAGGCTGCCAGAGTTTCGGCGCGCTGCTCTGTCTGATATTTGGTCGCTATAATTTGATATACAATCCTACAAGTTGGAAGGAGCTGTGCAGCGGAGCCGATTCCCAGGGAAGCGGCGGTATATAGCTTTAGATGTACCGAGTCCCAGAAATACGGTGTAAACAGCGATTCTGGCTCTGCGTTTGGAAACTGTTCACTTATCCAAGATACCAAATCCCTTAATTGATCCTTCGCTACAGCTATAGGATGTTCCCTTACCATAGATTCAAACTTATTTAGCGCGTCTCTCTGCGATTTTGACATAACCTTCCCCATTATTAACTAGAACTCTCCCTGAAGCCACAATTCATACCTGACTTTCACCGTCAGAAGTCTTCAATCCTGCTATGTTTCAGCAGCGTGTTCCATCCCTGCTATGTTTCAGCAGCTTGCTCTGTCCACACCATCCAGCAGCACGGCTCTATTTTCCCCGGAGAATATTACTTCTCCTTTTTCCTGTGTTTCTTCAGGGTGTTCTAGTCGTCACATTTTCAGCCTGGCACACGAGAGTGCCTGTTGTCTATTTTTTCTGCTTCCAAACTCTGAGTCTTCACACGTGGGCACCAACGTGGGTTTTTCTCTCTTAGTTTTTTTGTTGGTTTTGAGAGTCCTTTTACTCTGAGTTTGGATAAAAGCGCAGAGGACGCCAAGCTTTTCTTCTAATTTGATGTTTATTATTTTCTTATCTATGGTACAGCTGCACGGACTGTGCCTCTTAGTTACCAAGGTGGAAAATGGCCCCGAGTTGTAACTTTCAAGGTTATTTAAAGCCCAATTTACCCAATTATGAATTGCCAAGTAGTATGTTGTTACTTATAACCCAATAACTAAGTATTCATGGTCCGCATTGCAGGACTTTTGACCCAATAATAGAACACCTAGGTTTGTGAAGAAGAAAGAAGGAAGAAGTAAAAATCCACACCCAAAATCCTCCATATTGTAACATGTATATTACTATATTCCATAAACNGTACGGTGGTCAGTAGTCACCATGCTGTTTGATGTAATAATGTCTCTCTAGTTCCTAGGCATGTTTGCCTATCCACAGATAGGGGCAATTTTGTCCCTGGCATATAACTTTTACAGAGCAGGGATACAAATCAGGATTGCCATGTTGATGTTCTTGGTAGTAATGGTTTATAGAAGGCTAACAGAGGTACTGGGAGCTTTTGAAAATGTGTATGGTCTTTTGTTTCTCCGTCCTAGTCTCGGTAGCCTGCTTTGGGGGTTTATTAGTAATGACACCCAGTCTGTTAGGGGAAAAGTAGGGGATGATGTTTCCCAGCCCTTCATGTCCTTCTGCCCCTCCAAATCTGGTACATCACCTTTTGAAAATGTTCTGTTTACCCTGGATGTTAAAGATACCACCTTCCTGGTGTTTTATCTGGTAGGTTTCCTCTATACAGTCTGCAGCTTGTCTAGAATGAGGGCTGAGATTTCTAGTGGGGCTGACCAGACACCTGCCCCAGGTGTGGAAATTCTGAGTAGTGTGGGGTATGGGAGGACATAGGCCAAACCCTGAAGGAATTCTCTGCCCCAATGGCTTGGAACTTTCCCCCAGAACAAATTCAGAACCCAGCTGTAGTGGGGAAATATCTGAAAGAGAAGTGCAATGACAACTCTAATGAGAAGAAACTCATGGCAATATGCTGGGCCCTGGCTAATGCTTATTGCACACTGCTAGATACTGTAGGGCAGCAGATACAGCCAGAGGGGCAGGAAGATGAATCGGCAGACACCGCAGTCACTCAGGCTGCAGCTAAACCACACAGGGAGCCTATGCCAATAGTAATTGCTCCTGTCCAGAAAAGGAAACACAAAACCAAATCCATTTGCCCAGTGGATGGTGATGAGGAGCTAGGATCCTCAAAGCCAGCAGAGGAATCAGAACCAGAAATCATTATTAAGTCTCTGTCCATAGAAAACCTTCGTGGCCTAAGAAAGGATTACACGCGATGGTCTGATGAATCTATATTAAGTTGGTTGGTCCACATCTGGGATGCCGCAGGTGATAATACAATTCTGGATGGTACTGAAGCGAAGCATTTGGGATCCCTGTCACGTGATGAGGATATCGACCAAGGGATGGCAAGGGGGCCTGAAGCTCTCAGTCTCTGGACATGGCTCTTAAGAAGTGTGAAGGAAAGATACCTGTGCCCAGAAGATCTCCAGGTGCAGCAAACCACATGGAAGACCATAGAACAAGGGATTCCATGCTTTAGAGAACTGGCGGTGATAGAGATCGTTTTCTCAGATGACCAAACAATTAAGAGTCCAGACCTGGTAAAATGTACACCAGTGATGTGGCTAAAACTCGTATGACTTGGGCCACAAGAATATGCCTCTGCTTTAGCAATGACGAAGTGGAATGAAGGGGATGAGACTGTGATTGCTATGGCGAGGAAGCTCCGGGCATATGCAGATACCATGCATGGCCCAACACATGCAAGAATCGCAGCTGTGGAGACAAGTCTGTCAGAGCGCATGCAGAAAATGGAAGATAGGATTGAGGAGACTGACCAGAAACTCAGGAAGGAGTTTAAAGAGGACCTTCTCCAAATCTTGTCGGTACAGACCAGAGGCTCTGTTATCAGAAGCAGATGTCCCCCAGCTAGGGAATGAGGGTACACCCCACGAGAACCACAAGTGGTTCTTCCTGTGTGACCATGGGGAAAACATGAGGAGGTGGGATGGAAAACCCACTTCTGTCCTGGCAGCACGGGTGCGTGAATTGAAGGAGGGCAAGACTCAGAGAGGAAGTTCCACCAGAAGGGAAGTAGCTCCAGCTGCCCATAGCCAAGCTCCCAGGTGTCAGAAATAAAAGACAACTCTTATTTTAATTAAAAACAGAAAGTAATTTATGAAAGGGAAAATAATCTGAAAAACTACTGTGCCAAATTTCTAAAAAAAATTGTAAAAACCGGGATCGCAGGATTGGAGACACTTGGTGCTGAACCGGCGATTTACCCAGGGCAGAGGTCTGCAGCGCTGGGGTGCTTCAGCTAGTCCGGAGCCAATTCACTTACAAAAAGTCTCTTGATAGAGATATAGGCCCAAGAACCACAGCGCCGGGCTTTACCACCAGCTAATCTGAAGGAAAAAGCGAGCTCTTCTGGCTGTGCAGGACCTTTTTTCCCCCCTGGACACTCCCATCACCGCCCCTGATCAGCTTCCAAGGTGTAGGATGATTGGTAAAGTCTATGATTGATGTATAGTCCTCTAGCCAATGGCTCCTTGGTCTCCGGGGTACAGTCTTTAGGGTGATGTCATCTGATGGTATGGTGGGAAAAGTCCTCATTGAAATTCATGGTTGCTGTGGAGCTTGGTGACAGGATAAGGGTTGGGGGCTAAAAATAGTCCTTGGCCACTTCTGAGGGACTGTTTTCCTGCAAAATACTTAACTTGGACAGGGATTTACTGAAGTTTTTAACACCCATTAAAATATCAATACATTTATAATCATCATTAAAACATCATGGAACCATCAAGGAACAGTATAACAATCTTCCAATTAAAAGGGAAATGGAAGGAAGGTTAAAATAAAAGGTATTACAAACATATGACATCCTACTAGTGTAGAACTCAAACTTAGGTCACAAATGGCATTTATTGCCAACTTAATTTGTTTTAAGGGAGGGATAAGAAGGTGCCTCTATTCGAAAGGAAAGGTACAGACAGGCAACAGAATATTATAAGGTTTTTAAATGTTAAACTAATATAGTGAACTTAGAATTTAACAACTCTGATGACAAAAGGGTATTTGAATGATGAGTAATTAACTATATTAACAATACTCCTTAATGTGGTCACTTCATAAATGCAAAAGCCAATTCCTCATTTCCATGCATGACACAGGCATAATGGAAGGGAAGATGACATGTCCAATCCCCTTGACAGAACCTCTAGAACTTATGCCCAGGGAGGGAATGATAACCAGCAATAGAGGGGCCCTGCCTCTAGCCAGGTAGAGGCCAGGGAAAGCCGCGTCTTTTGGAGCGTGTGGATTTGTTGGCCTGACACATCAGAACCACAGAAATACGAGGCCTTGGTCGACATGGGCGCACAGTGCACGCTAATCCCATCGCGGCATGTGGGGGCAGAACCTGTTTCTATTGCTGGGGTGATGGGGGTTCCTGTTGGAAGCTGAGGTGAGTCTGACTGGAAAAGAGTGGAAGAAACATCCCATTGTGACCGGCCCAGAGGCCCCATGCATTCTGGGCATAGACTTCCTCTGAAGCGGGTATTCCAAAGACCCAAAGGGACTCAGGGTAGGTGTTCAGGATAGCTGCTGGGGAGACAGATGGCATTAAGCAATTAAACACCTTGCCTGGACTACTAGAGAACCCATCTGCAGTAGGCGTTCTGAAGGGGAGGGAAAGAACAGTGACTACCAATTGCCACCTTAACAGTGCACCACCGGCAGTACCAGACAACTCGAGATGCTATGATTCCCATCCACAAGATGATCCGTCAGCTAGAGAGCCAAGGGGTGGTCAGCAAGACCCACTCACCCTTTAACAGTTCCATTTGGCCTGTGCACAAATCTGAAGGGGATTCAGACCCTGTGCTGCTGTGAAGGGGATTTGCTGCTGTGCTGGACATTCTGGAGCTCCAGTATGAGCTGGAGTCCAAGGCAGTGAAGTGGTACACCACTATTGACATTGCCAATGCATTTTTCTCCATTGCACTAGAGTGCTGGCCTCAGTTTGCCTTCACCTGGAGGGGTGTGCAGTACATCTGGAACTGACTGCCCCAGGGGTGGAAGCGCAGTCCTACCATCTGCCATGGACTGATCCAGACTGCACTGGAAAAGGGTGAGGCTCCAGAACATCTGCAGTACATCGACGACATCATTGTGTGGGGGAATATGGCAGCAGAAGTATTTGAGAAAGGAGAGAAAATCATCCAGGTTCTCCTAGAAGCCAGCTTCGCCATCAGAAAGAGCAAAGTCAAGGGACCTGCTTGAGAGATCCAGTTCCTGGGAGTAAAGTGGCAAGATGGACGATGTCAGATTCCCACTGAGGTCATCAATAAGAACACCGTGATGTCTCTGCCAACCAACAGAAAGGAAACGCAAGCTTTCCTAGGTGCCATAGGTTTTTGGAGAATGCACATTCCTGAGTACAGCCAGACTGTGAGCCCTCTACCTGGTTACCTGTAAAAAGAATGATTTCCACTGGGGCCCTGAACAGCAACAAGACTTCGCCCAGATCAAGCAGGAAATCACTCATGCGGTAGCCCTTGGCCCAGTTAGGACAGGACCAGAAGTGAAGAACGTGCTCTACTCTGCAGCCAGGAGCCGTAGTCTGTCCTAGAGCCTTTGGCAGAAGGTGCCTGGTGAGACTCGGGGTCGACCACTGGGATTCTGGAGCCAAAGCCACAGAGGGTCCGAAGCCAACTACACCCCAGTGGAGAAGGAAATCTTGGCAGCCTATGAAGGAATCCAAGCCACCTCAGAGGTAATTGGCACTGAAGCACAACTCCTCCTGGCACCCCGACTACCGGTGCTGGGGTGGATGTTCAAAGCAAAGGTTCCCTCTACTCACCATGCCACTGATGCCACATGGAGCAAATGGATTGCTCTCATCACACAGCACACTCATATTGGAAACCCGAACCACACTGGGATCTTGGAAATAATCACAAATTGGCCAGAAGGTGAAAACTTTGGTCTCACTGACGAAGAGGAGCAAGAACAAGTGACACGGGCTGAGGAAGCTCCACGGTACAGCCAACTGCCAGCAGAAGAAACACGCTATGCTCTTTTCACTGATGGTTCCTGTCGCATTATAGGGATGAATCGAAAGTGGAAAGCTGCCCTATGGAGCCCCATACGGCAGGTTGCAGAAGCTACTGAAGGAGAAGGTGGATCGAGCCAACTCGCTGAGCTCAAAGCTGTTCAGCTGGCCCTGGACATTGCTGAAAGAGAGAAGTGGCCAAAGCTCTACCTTTACACTGATTCATGGATGGTAGCCAACACTCTTTGGGGTTGGCGGGAAAAATGGAAAAAGGCTAATTGGCAGTGTAGGGGGCAACCAGTCTGGGCTGCTGAAGAGTGGAAAGGCATTGCTGCCTGGGTAGAAAAGCTACCTGTGAAGGTCCGCCATGTAGATGCCCATGTCCCCAAGAGTCGGGCTAACGAGGAGCACTGAAACAACGAACAGGTAGATCAGGCTGCAAAGATAGTGGTGTCACAGACAAACTTTGCCGCGGCACTATATGTTTCGGCTAGCTCGGTGACCACCTGAGCACCCACCCATGCGGGAGAGGGTGGCGGAGGCTGCTCGCGGGGGCGCAGGAGGGTTGGCAAGGTTCCAGCCCGGATTCGCCTAACCCACCGGTGGTCCAGGCGTGCTGAGGAGGTAAGAATGAGGCAGAGAGACTTCTGTGTGCGAGAGCAGGAGTGGGTTTAATCAACTTGGAAGTCCTGTGCGGAAGCTGCTGGGGGCTGTTACTCATAGATACTTTATCCCTTCCAGAGTCAGAGGGGAAAATACAAAATAACCAATGAGGCAGGGACGCAGGGTTTGAATTCTCGCAGGCAAGGGGTACAGAACCAATGGGAAGTCCCGTGGGAGGGGAGGAATAACAGGGGCCAATGGGGGACCAAGGGATACAGAACTTTCCAGAGGGAGAAACCAAATACAGGGGAAAAGGGGAGGAGATGGCAGCAGCCAGTTATGGGGGGGTGATCTGTATACCTTGCACAGCCCTCTGGGCACTCACAGGGCTCCTGGGCTGCGTGGATATTAAACCAGTGCACCTGCTATTGTATTGCTGGCCGGGGAATTGGCCATAGCACACTGCAACAAGACTTGGATTGGCAACACAAGGGAGAGTTGTTCCTAGCTCAATGGGCCCGTGATGCCTCAGGTCATCAAGGCAGAGATGCCACCTATAAGTGGGCATGAGACCGAGCGTCGCAGAGGGTGTTGGTGGTAAATGCCACGACCTTCCCAAAAGTGTCTCCACAAGAAGCTGCTTTGGCGAGGCCACAGCACACGCACGCACACACACACGCTCACGGATAGCTCCAAAGGCAAGCCGACAAAGAAAGAATCCAGGAAGGGTCCTTGTATGGAGTTCCATGGGTGAAATTTATTCCAGCCACCTGAAGGGATCCAGGGACAAAGGACCAAGAACTGGGGAGGGTCCAGGGTTTTATATGGGAATGGATGAGGGGGCGGAGAAAGAGCGTCAGAGCCAATGATCTGAGGGCACAGTGGCGGTACATAGGCGGGGTTAGGGTATGGGAGCCAATAGGGAAACAGTGAGGGAGCAGCAAAGGGAGAAGGGTCAATGGGGGAGCGGGGAAGTGAGAACTCTCTGGAATAGGGACATATAGGGTAACAAGGGGTGGAGAGGCCAACGGGCCAACCAGGGAAACAGAACTGGGGTACATTTACATAATAAAACAAGGTATCCTGGGAGAGGCGTTTTTGGTCACCCTAACCTGGAGAGTGTTTGTTCCTTTTAGGGCACCTTCCTCCAGAGGACTCTCATGTTCCCTGGTGCCATGGGCCCACTGGCCCCCACAACTTCCCATTCTTTATTTATTAAAAATGCCTCTCCTAAGGATATCAAAAGTAAATGCTTAAAACAGCTGAAGACACATATAACTACAAAAATAATTAGTAAAATCCATAACAAGATTCTCAGAGGAGAAGGGAGCCACCCAGGCAGTCCCCAGTGTCCCAGCAAGTCCTCAAACCATTCAGGTACTTTCTCTGTCTTTAGGTCCGTGATGAGGTTTTTCAGCTTCTGGATACTCACGTGGATGCTCTCACTGTGTGAGGTGAGGTTAAAGCAGCACAGCCCTTCGATCTCCTGGCAGCCGTGCCCATGAGCGAGCAGTAGGAAGTCTAGGGCCTTTGCAGTGGCCACCCAAGGCAGAAACAGGGAGACTACGGCCCTCTTCACCTTAGGCCAATCGACAGTTTGGCTGTTGCAATTTTCATCAAATTGATTTGCAAGCTCTCTTTTTTGGTGGGCCAATTCATTTGTGTTTCTCCAATCTTGAATTAAGGTGATATTTGGGGTGAGGATGGAAGGCCAGCCAAAAGTGCAGGGACCTCCACGGGGACAAGAGGGGATCCCAGCCCAGGCCCTATCCCCACAGATGAAGACACGCCCCGGGGAAGCGCTTTGGGATGGAGAGGAGCAGAGTAAGAAGGTGTAGGGGCAGTGTAGTTGCATCAATTTGCAGTTTTGTAAGCCTTATTCACAGGTGACACATCTTAGTATTGGCTCAAGCTTAATAGAGAGCTGCAGCTAAAGCAATAGGCGGCTTTGGAAGACCCCAGTAGGTCCAGTTCCTGCGGTTCCTCTGGTGCATGCGGCAACTTCTGCCTCCACCCCTCCCAGGCGTCCGCCAGGTCGCATCTCCCCACTGTGAAGGGATATTCCTGGGCCTGAGGGGAATCCCTACCAGGCACGTAGCCAGAGGGTTTCCTATGCCACCCATGGACAGGCAGATGTTACTCTGGTTGATAGCTTTGGCCAGGGTGATCCACACATTCTCCTTGAGCTGTGCCACTATCCACGCATCCACGCTTGTTGGTAGCAGGAGCATCCAGAAGATTGCGAGCACAACGGCGGTGAGGTAGGTGCTGGGCATGCTGGGCGTCTTGGTAACAGGGGCAGGCATAGGCTTGGTCTGGGCTGTGGCTTCTGTTAAGGGGTTCAAATAAAATTATCAGAGGGGTGTAGATCTGGGGGGGGTCTCTTCCCTCATCTTCTCATCTTAACCTTCCCCTTCTTTATTTATTAAAAACCAACTAATCGGTAAAGAAGTGGATTAGGGTGTTGGGGAGCGTGGCCTCGGCAAGCGTAGGATGGAGGCACGGAGGTAGATAAGGCTGAGGGCAGCACGGGCAGCACCCCCCCAGCTACAGCAGCACGGTAGAGGTAAGGAACCATGGAAAAGGAAAGGGGGTAAAACCGTGAAGGTCCAATCTGGGATGGAGTCACTTATCTGTGGTAGCCTGGGTCATGGGACGGCGGGTTGGCATAGGTGACGGTGGTCTGCGCCGTCTCCTCCTCCAGGCTGCGCTTGTCTGGTCCTTTGGTGGATCTGTGTTGGTCTCGGAACTGAGGTGGTTAGAGTCTCTGGGAGCAGTGTTTGCCGGGCTGGTATAAGGCTTAATGTTTTTGCTCGGTGTCCTGGGTTAGTGTATTCTATTACCATCTTCATGAGCTGTTGAAACCAGGTGTAGCAATGTTCCCTGCCTCCTCCCTCCGGACTATCTCCTGTTAATGGGCCCAACAATGCCTTGCCCTGTGACTCACCATCCCGTTGTGAGATGCTCTGCCCAGGGGGAAGGAGCCAGGCATTCCCACCTGGATATAATCTGGGGTTTGGAACAGCACAAGTAGCCTTTTCCACTGGATTCCCAGAGGAAGACCTGACCCTTCTACACTGCCACTGGACCTTCAGAGGAAGACCAGACCCTTCTACAGAATCACTGCTTCAACAGAACCATCACTCCAGGAGGACTGCAGCCACCATTCAATCGGACTGCTGCCAACCCCCTGACCGTCAGGGAGTCAGGTTGTACCCTGAGTCTGTCAGTGGATTGTTTTTTGTACTATTGCATTTATTTTATTTTTCCTATTAAATTGTATTTCTGACTTGGAGTCACTCACTAGTTTGTTTTCAAACTAGTACACTCAGAAGCCACCTTGGGCCCAACAGTGGTGACACACAGGCATGCCCTCTTCTGCAGGTTATTAACTGGAAAGGGCCCGATATTTGTTGCGTTTCAGGATCCTTGATCAGCACCAGCGGCCTCTCCTTGAGCTTAGCTCGGGCCTAATTTGAGAAGTGTCGGAAAACGGGAGGGGTTGGCTCCGTAAATGAGCAATTCAAGAAATTTATTGTAAAGAGAGCCTTACAGAGTCTCTCAATGGGGGAAATTGTCTCTGTCCCTCCCCGCTGCTGATCGAGGACCCGCTTGATGGTACCGTGGACCCTTTCAACGATTGACTGTCTCGTGGGTGAGTGAGGTATGCCAGTGCTGTGCTTAACCCCTCAGTGGTTGAAGAACTCCTGGAGTTTGTGGGAGGTATAAGTAGGGCCATTGTCAGTTTTTATTTCCTCAGGCACCCCCAAGGTGGCAAATGTGAGGAGGAAATGCCTGATGGTGTCCTTGGCTTTCTCTCTTGCGTGGACTGAGGCAAACGCTGCTCCAGAGAATGTATCAGTTGAAATGCATTTCAACCAGCCAAAGGCCGGGTAATGAGTTACATCCGTTTGCCACAGCTGGCAGCTATTCAAACCTGGCAATTAACCCTAAAGCCCAGCGATGGTAGCTGGTAATGCTGGTAGCTGGGGCAAGTTGCCACAATGGCCCTCGCCTGACCCTGTGGAAAGTGGAACATCCGGATCAGGGCAGGCACATTTTGATGGTAGAACTGATAGCTTAATTTGGCCTGTGCAAAGATGTCGGGGACATTAGCACTTCGCATAGACATGGCCAGGGCGTCTGCCCTCCGATTACCCTCTGCGATGGGACCAGGAAGGTCGGTGTGTGACCTCACATGCATTATATGAAATGGTTGCTCTCAGTGGGAAAGGAGGTAGACCAATCTTGAGAGCAAGCAATGCAACTTTGGATTTGCAATCTCCTTTAGCAAAGAATGTCCAGCCCTGCTAGCTACACCAGCGACATATGCCGAATCAGTGACCAGATTTGTAGGTTCTTTGAACCTCTCAAAGGCCCTGACGACGGCTGCCAGCTCGGCAATTTGTGGGGATGCTTCAACAATTTGGACGTCAGATTCCCACTTCTGCGTCCCTGGATCCTGCCAAGTCATTACAGACTTGTGGGATCCCCCGAAACCATCTGTAAAAACAGTTAGAGCCTTGAGGGGTATACGACTCTGGACAGGTTTTGGGGCCAAATGAAAGGCTGAATTAAAAAGTTTATGGCTGGGTTGATGGAAATTTGTCCCATGTAGCTATCCAAGGCAAACTGGAAGTACTCGTTGGTTTGGAGAAAATGCTCCAGAACCTCTGTTGTCAATGGCATATATCTGCACGCGAAATCACACCTCGCAAGAGTGTGGAGGTGTGCCCTGGCCCTGATGGCAAGTTGGGCCATCAATTCTTGTGGCGTGGTTATGGTCTTTATCAGCTGGTGGGGGGAGGAAGACCCACTCGATGACAAGGAGTGGGTCCTGCAACTCCTTATTGCATTGAAAAATTAGTCCATACATCCTGGGTGACTTACCCAGGACAATAAATTGCAGCGGAAGTGCCGGTTCCACACGATGGGCCTGACGCAAGGACAGGGCCTCCTGGACCTTGTTGATGGAATCCCAGGCCTCTGGCGTGATGGTCCTCGGTGAGTCGAGGTCCTTGCTGCTGCGGAGGTCAAACAACGGCGCGAGGTCCTTGGTCGTAATGCCCAGCAGTGGACGAACCCAGCTGATAGACCCGCAGAGCTGGTGGAGGTCGCGGAGGGTCTTGGGGTCATCCTTGCTGGAAAGCTGCTGGGGTACGATGGTCCGTTCACCTATCCGGAGTCCCAGGTAGGTTCAAGGGCAGGTACGCTGGATCTTGTGTTCACAAATTTCGAAACCGGCGTCTTCCACTGCTTTGATGGTCTTATTTAGTGTCATGTCCAGGTATGACTGGCTCCAGGAACACACCAAGATGTTGTCCATATAATGTAAAATGATGGCATCCAGGCAAGTCTTCCTTACTGGGGATAGGATGCGGGCCACATCCACCACTGGCAGATGGATGGTGAGTTCTTCATGTCTTGGGGAAGCACCCGCCAGTGGTACCAGAGAGGGGCCTGTCTATTCAGGGAGGGGACTGAGAACGTGAACCGTGGCGCATCTCGAGGATGGAGGGGGATGTTAAAGAAGCAGTCCTTGATGTCAGTGACTGCCAGTCTCTAGTCATGGGGCAACATGGAGGGAGAGGGTAGGCCGAGTTGGAGGGGTCCCATGTCCTCAGTGACCTCATTAATCTTTCTGAGGTCGTGGAGGAGCCTCCACCTGTCCTTGCCAGGTTTCTTAATCACAAAGACAGGGGAGTTCCAAGGGCTGTTCGATGGGACGATATGGCCCTTGAAGAGCTGCTCCTCCACAAGGGACTCTAGAACACGTAATTTCTTGGTGGGAAGGGGCCACTGGTCCACCCACACTGGGTCATTGGTCTTCCAGGTGAGAGGTGGGGTGGTGCACCCCACAGTGGCCCCGACTAGAAATCCCGGGGTGGAGATGAGATTTCCAGTCGAGTCCCCCATTGGGACAAGAGGACCCTCCCCCAAAGGGTAATTCCTGACCTTACCGCAAAAGGCCAAATGGTGGCAATCCGGCCCTCAGGTCCCTCCACAATGAAGGTGTCCTTAGCCCTCATGGAGACCGGGGCACCTCCAGTCCCTGAGATGACCCCAGTGACAGGGGTCAGTTCCCAGTCCTGCGGCCACTTGGAGCGAGCGATGATGGTAACGTCGGCTCTGGTGTCCGCCATTCCTGGGAGGAAGATTTTTTTATACCCTCGGTTAGACAGGCCACACTCCACCATCAGGCTTTGAGGGCCCACAACCTCTACCCACTATGCCATGGGGTTCTCCGGAATACAATCAGTATGTCCAGTCAATAAAAATGCCTGTGCAATGGCTGTCCCTGCCTGTAGGTCCCAGGGGGGCTCAATGCACATCAGGGTCACAAATATTTCATTTGACAGGCCAATGGTTTGTACCTCTGGGATGACCTGAAGTTCGTTGGACCTGTTAATGCAGTCACCAATTATTAGGATGTCCCGTGGGCTATCAGCGGGCCCATACTGTCCCGTGGGGATGGTATACATGCCCTCATTGCCGAATTGTATGGTAAGAGCACTCACCAGTTGGCGTCAGGTTCCCACCTTTAGTCGATCAAAGGGCTTGGAGACTCGATGCTCCTGGCCATCCTCCAAAAGGTACCTTGTGGCACCTGAGCCCCTGGGATCATCGGCAGGGCAGGGCGGAATAGCTGCACATTTGGTGTCATTGCATGGCGCCGACCCACGCTCTGCCTGTAGTTTCCCGAGCACTGCCGATAGTCTGGGCGATACTGGTGAGGCCTTCCGCAATGTTACTGCCACTCCAACGATGGGTACCCCCACAGTCCATGATCATAATCCAGCACCCGATGTTCAGGGCAGTCTTTAATAAAATGTCTCTCCTCCCTTCAGCTGAAACACCTCTGGCTGTCCTTATTTGCCACCAATGCTTCTGCCACCCACTTAGAGATCGCCATGGCGATAGTCCGCTCCGTAGATGTTAACTTAGTGCAGGCCTCAATCATTTGTTCAGTGGTTGGGTCCGGGTTGAGAGGCAGGCAACCGCATTCGCTGCTAGCATTAGCCCTCGCCAGGTTGTGCAACAGCGCTTTATGGGCCTTTACATTCTCAACCTGTCTCTCGATTGAGGCCTTTAGGCGGTCTATAAACTTTAGGAAGTACTCGTCTGGGCCCTGCCTGACATCTGCAAAGTTTAAGGAGGGGGTGGCATCATCTGGGGTCTGCAGCAAAGCTGTCTCTGCTGCTTTCTTGATGTCTGCAAGGACAGCCTTAGGGAGGTCCTGCGCATGGTCCTGGGGGCACTCCAAGACACCTTCTACGCTAAGATGGCCTATGGTGAGATGAACCCTAGCTTCATCTCCCCTGTATGTTTGAACTAGCCTCTCAGGTGTTTCTTCCACATCCCCTCCCACAGCATGTATTTGGCCAGGGAGAGGAGGCAGGACAAAATATTTTTTATGTCATGGGGCACTAGGGTATGTCCTGAAAAGGTGACTTGGAGCAGATTTTTGAAATATGGTGACCTCCACCTATATTCCTTGCTGGCCTTGAACAGTTCTTTCAACTCCCCGTATGGGATCTGCTGCCAATGGGAATGCCTCCCCCTCTTGTATATAACTGGGGCGGCGTATGGTTGGATCTTGCTTGCCAGCTCCCAGTTGTCCTCCCTGGAGGCCCGCTTTTTCATCACGGCCCAGTGATCCTCAGACTCCAAGCCAGAATCCGAGGACTCACTGTTCTCCTCCTCCTCCGAGGAAGAAGAGTGCCTGGCTGGCAAGTGAGGCTTGCAGCAAACTGGAGTTGCCTGGTGTAACTTGGCAATGGGCACCAAGATGGCGTCCTTCTGGCTGCAACCACCGTTACTTCAGTTTCGATGGCTTGGGAACCGGAAGCAGGTTGGTTCCCAGGGGAGGAGCCACTGGTGGGAAGGGCAGGAACACAAGAGGAAGAGGCAGGGTCTGCAACAGGGAGGGGATTCCCGATGACAGGGGAGGGGCCCGATGCAGACACGCCCATCGATGCAGGAGGGGAGGGACCGGATGTGATGACATGCGCAGGAGAGGCTGGAGAAGGGTTGAGAATTGGCAAAATGGCCGCCGCCACCTGGCCGGTGCCATATTGTGGCACAGGGAGAAGGGTGGGAAAACTTGGATGTGGGGAGGACAAAATGGAGGGGCTGGCCACGTTGCCGGCACCATTTTGAACTGGGGAGGACACTGGGTATGAGGGCATAGGGAGAGAGGTAAGGGAAGGATCCAGGGCAGCAGGGCCCTGGCTGCACTGGAAAGGGGACAGGGGAGACCAGGACGCATCAGGAAGACAGTGGCAATCCTGCACCATGTGGCAGAATATGTCTCCTGATTTCTCCTGGGACAAGGAAGCGGGCTTAGGGACGCGAGGAGAGGAGCGCAGGGAAGGGGTCTTAACGAGGTTACCCAAATGCTTCCCAACACCCTCAACAGCCTTGACAATGATCGAAAACAAAGGGTAAAACTTCCCAACAGAAAATGCCCATTAGCTTGTAATTGAAATAACTTTGTCCCAAAATCATCCCAAAACCCGTCCAAAAGAACTGTTTCCCTCGAAGCAGATGGAAAATGCTTAAAAAGCCAATGAACAAAACGTATCAACTTCCCCTTTGAAAAACAGAAATTTCCCGCAACCAGGGTATCCCTAACTTGGATGTAAACTTCCTGCTGGGGATGGGACAGCCTAACGCCCAACTCCCTCTCTTCCCGACACCGGAGAGGAAAGGGCGTAAAGAAAAAGACAAAAGGGTGACCCACAATATAACACTCACCCAACCTTGGGTCAACAAAGTCTCTCAGGGCGGTCCGTTGGCTTTGACCAATCCTCTAAAGGGTTGCCAGTTGTCCCTCAGATCACCCTGATAAAACTCAGGGCTCACTTTGGGGCTTCTCCTGGCTTGAGACCAGGTTTGGCAACACCACAGCATTCCAAAGCAGGATCAGTGCCACAGGGAAGGGCTGCACAGCTGTCCTGAGCCCGAGCCTCTCTGCACCAGCAGGGGCGGGCAGGTGAAACTCACCTATTTCCAGATTCAAATCCCTTTATTCATCACTCCAGCTCATTTTTAGGCAGTGAAAGCTCATTTCAGCTGTTCAAAGACAGTCCATGGATTTAAGGAAGCAGCCAGTCTTCAGAAATGTGCGTTGCCATTCTAGCCTTGTCCAGTGAGAAGGCATAAGGGGACAGGAAGAGGACAAGGAGTTGTCACTGGGCCTATGCTCATGGGCTGCAGGGGACACCTGCACTGAGGAGGAAATGGAAATGGAAATGGAAATGGAACTGGAAATGGAAATGGAAATGGAACTGGAAATGGAAATGGAAATGGAACTGGAAATGGAAATGGAAATGGAACTGGAAATGGAAATGGAAATGGAACTGGAAATGGAAATGGAAATGGAAATGGGGTTGCCTTAGGTTGCCCAGAGAGGTTGTGACTCCCCATCCCTAGAAGTGTTCAAGGCCAGGTTGGACAGGACTTGGAACAACTTGGGCTTGTGAAAGCCCCATGGCAGGGGGATGGAACAGGATGAGCTTTAAGGTTTTTTCTGACCCAAACCATTCCAGGGTTCTATGAAAAATTTTATTTCCGTGGTCCAGACTCCAAGCCTTGAGGCTGGCCTCTCCTGTGCTCTGTGCCATGCTTGCTCTTCCAGCGAGGGGGTTGGAGCAGGGACAGCCCTCAAAGAAAAGCTTTGGTGGGGGTCTGCTTTTGCTTGAATCCAGCCCTTGTCATACATCCAGCCCTGTGTGAATCCTGCTCTGATCACATGCAGGTAAAATTTCAGTATAAAATATATGGTTATAAAAAAAGTGCTTCATGCAATATTAAAACACCTTTCCCAGTGAGACATGGTTTTATTGTCAACTCTCACCAATAGTGTTCAAGGGATTGTCACTCTGATGGCCAAGGGGAGCTCTGCTCTTTCTGGCCTGGGCTGGGGATCATTGCTTTCCTTCTCTTTTTTTCTGCACTACTTAAGGCTAAGAGCTGAAATAAAGCAGAGAGGTTTTAATGAGTGGAATCAATTCTTTCCTGACAACCCTTCATGATTTCTTGGAGCTCTGACTCCCCTCTGCTTTTTTGGAATGGAAACAAAACAGGAAGTTTGAACTTGAGCTTCAAGCTGTAGTTAAGTTACAGTATTTAATTAATGCTGTAAAAGTCAAGCTAGTTTCAAAGAGATAAGTGATATTGGTAAAAAGCAGATTAATTAGTGGAAACAAGGGGATCTGTCCCATGGATTTGGGGCTTTTTTGCTCAAAAGACCCTTCAGAATTTTTAGGTGTGGTTTATTTGTGGTATGGTTTTGGTTGCCTTGGGTTTTATTTTTTTTTCAGTTGTGTTTCTTAAAATGCTTATTTAATGAGTTATCTGACACTGCTCATACAGGTCCCCATTCCCCATTTTGACCTTCAGAATTCTATCAGGAACAAACGTGTACAGGAAGACCGCTGTGGTTTTCAAGGCTGGAGGGTCCTGGAGTAGAATGGGGGGTCTTCCCTTTCCCCCCAAGCCAAGACTCTCCCTTCAGCTTTTGAAACCTCACTTTCTCTTTGGGAGAAACTGGGATTTCTGCAGTTCTTCTCCAGGATGATGGAGAGGAGGGATCGCAAAATCACAGCTGAGGGATCTAAAAAGCTGCTTTATGGTTTCTTGCACCATAACTTGCAAGAGAAACTCATTTTCATCTGTTTTGTGTACAAATTTACATTGGGACCAATCTTGTTTCTTGTGTTTCTAACTTACCCTGTTCCTTCCATCTCATACAAAGGATATAAAACCCCTCAACATCCACCAGCTTCTGCTCAAGGTTTGCTCAGGGATGTACACCTGATCTGGCAGTGTCTTTGCTCTCAACAGTCCTGTCAAGTGATGACAAGGGACAGGGTCCCGCTCCCTGATGTCTGGTGTTGCTGTTGGGTTTTTGCTTCAGTTTGTTGTCTTCCTGGGTTTGACTTATGTAGTTTCCTTCGGGCTGTTGAAATAAGGGAACTGCCCTGCAGCAAGAGGGGAAAATCCCAGCCCCCGTGAGGCAGCAGAGGTCAGGAGAGATGGACTCTGTGTTTTTGAAAACCAGGTTCCCATTTTTCTGTGCCCTGCGTTGCCATCTATTTTCCTCCCATTACCCCTTGGCTGTTGCCTAAAGTGGAAGGACAGTTGTGTGAGAATCCAGAACTGGAGATTTGGGATTGAGATCTTTTCAGTCCTCTCTGCTACTTCTAGTAAGTAATTCGTTGATCCCAGTGCTCAGAGCTCCAGGTTTACTCAGCAGCTGAACAGAAGCAGCAGGAAGCACAAACTGCAAGTGAGCAATGCACTCATAATGAGATGAGCTTGAATGTCCCTTCCAACCCAGGCCATTCTATGATTCCATGAAAACTCCAGTGACAAAGCATCTAGTATCACTTTTCCCATCAAACTCCTGAAGACTGTGGAGAATAACTCGGTGTTATGAACAGATACGTGTCCTTGTATTACAGGGCTTTCTGTCATCCCAAAAGGGCTCCTGCTTCCAGGAGTGGACAGGGTGGGATAAGGGGTGAGGTGAGCAGCGCCCCTGGTCTCTCTTCTGATGTGTGACCCTCTCTAGCATGTGCAGGGTGAGGGAGTCGATGTGGATCTCCTGTTTGGCTGGGAATTCTGCAGAACTGCATGAAGGAACCGTCCAGGTGGGCGCTGCGTGTGTGGCAGGAGATGAGCAAAGGAAGTGAGAGAAAGGGATTCATCTGAGGGGTTGCTTAGACATACTTAAAGGTTTTGGAAGGGAAAAGAAACTCTCTCTTTGGGAGGAGGAGGAGGAAGGAGGGATATGGTGATCACTTATTGTCCTGCTTGTCCTGGGCTGCCCTAGAGCCCGGGAGGTGTCACAAGCTCCAGGGCTGCTCTCTTAGCTCTTGTGCTACCTGGAATTGCCTCCAGACCCAGAGCTGCTCTACTGCTGATCACTAAAACGTGCTACATTTTGCACAGAAACCTTTTCCTCACGTCACAGATCAGTGTTAGCCCAAGTCATGTCCCACATTCTCCAGCTGGCAACAGCACTGTAGTAGGAGAAAGGTTATGAAAAAGGTGTTTTTCAGAGAAAATAATTCCTTGTGGAGGGGGAAGTAGTAATAAGAAACACAGACCCAGCAGGGGGTGAGCAGGGCACTACAGTGAGTTGTTGTCCTCCCTCTTCACTGTAGTTAAGATGGGACTGCACTAGTTTGAAAACAAAC